>JAWWLZ010000022.1:2714160-2756430 GCA_035041345.1 Poliocrania exsul
TGGGATGGGATGGGATGGGATGGGATGGGATGGGATGGGATGGGATGGGATGGGGTGGGATGGGATGGGATGGGATGAGATAGGGTGGGGTGGGATGGGATGAGATGGGATGGGATGGGATGGGATGGGATGGGATGGGGTGGGGTGGGGTGGGGTGGGGTGGCAAGGCCAACAGTATGCATAGCAGAGGAGCTGTTCTATGCAGTTCAAGCACACAGTTTGTAGCCCGCTAACATACTACCCATTTCTGACTCCTAATGAGAGTGAAAATTCTCTTTCAGCATTTTTACAATTATTAGACCTCCAGGACTTTTTACTGGAAATCACTGAAAAGCTCCTGTCATAAGTATGGATAACTTGGTGTTCAATGGCAGAGTTTGGCTGACAGTTTTATTACACTCCTGAGCCAAAAAATCAACTGCATTTAAGGCCAGATGACTCTCTTGTTGTACATCCATATATGCTTCACAGTGAAGCTGTAAACAATAGTGAAAACTTCTATAGGAAATTAGATTTGCAGATTTCAGCTTTTAGAGTTTGGGCAAATTAATTTGATTATTTAGTGCTGATGTGTCACTGATGCATTTAGCATTATACATTCCCAGGGACCCAGGGACCCATACATAGTGAGACACACTATGTGAGATTCCAAGTCCCATTGCCACCCTAATTTCCATTCCACTCACTTTGAAACCTACTCCTAGCAAATCACCAAACATTCAGTTATGGTTTTCATGAGCTCTAATGCCACAAAAAATGCACTTATTCACCAGCCTAACCATAAAATGCAATGACAGGACGGGCACAAACAACAACATGGATTTCCTCCTGGTAGAAATATATGTTGTGAGCATTTTTATTGGTAGCACTCACCCACCAGATGAAGCTGTCCCCATAACTCAGTCCAAATAACTCCATCCACCTCAGCATTTTGGAATGTATTTTCCATTTAATTAATTTCTTATTATTTGAACTCTAATGAGCTTTGGGGTGCAACCCAGTGGCCTCTCCAAGGCATGCTGGCTGTCCAGCTTTGTTACTTCATGCAAAGGCCTTTTATTTTTTTCTTTTAAAGTTATTAGCTTGGATGGGCATGTAAAGAGAAAAAACAATATATAAGAAGATTGAAAGTAAAAATCAGACATGCTTTTAAAGATCTATTCTCGTGCAACCCAAACTACCAGTGATGGTATGCACATAAAAGTAGTAGGAATTCTGTCTGGTACTTTTGCTTTGCAGTCATCTACACACAAACCTGTACCAGGTCAATTAAAACACTGAAAACTTCAATTTAAAAGGGGAATTGGTGCCTTAGCTAAGGCACAATCTGATTAGGCCCTTTAAAAGCTGGTTTAGGCTAGAAGACTGGAAGACTCTACTTCAAAAGGTATCATGGACAACATTTTCTACAAAATTAACAATAAAGTTACATTGAATTTCTAAATGAGTTTCAACTGTGAATTCTTATCCTGAAGTCAGAGCTAGTCCACAGATCAGATTAAAAAACAGTATAGAAAACAAAGTCATCCTACAAAGGCTCTAATAACAACCCACAGCACATGGGAAGAGATTTCATGTAGTGTTTATGCATTTACAAAATAGTTTTCTAGATTTAATAGCAAATTACAGAAATTTAACAAGCATGTTCAGACCAAAAAAAAACCCTCAAAAAACCAAAACAGTGCAAACCACTACTGGTGAAGTGCTCCCCTAATCAAAGTGACAAATTACCTGCTTTCTCCTATAACCACTGCCTGAAGTCTTTGAGGAGCAGCTCCAGAGCAAGAATTTCAATTGTAAAAAATAAAATTGGTTTGTCTGAAAATGGATTGTCCATGGATTTTGAAAGATCTGTGGCACTTTGGATGCAACCTTAGGAGGCCATTGTTGAACTGACCCCTATCTAGGGGGAGAAAGAAAACAAGAGCTCTGGGAAGAATGGCAAAGAAAGGGAGAAAGAAAACTTGGAAAACTTTGAAACTCTCTACAAGTTTAGCCACTCCTTGCTAGAAAGGCTGTGCTGCAGGACAGATGTTAACTGCACACTTGCTTGGAGACAAAGTAAAGATTTTAAAATGATACTTGAGTCAGGCAGCAAAGTAACAGTGCTGATTTGTGCTCCTCATGCTGCTCATTCAGCCAGTCCTGTCAGCTGGTCCCCCATCAGCTGCTGCTGCCATGAACACACAGCATTATTGTCACTGCACAGGCAGAAAGAAGACAGGCAGGTATCTGGCAGACCAGGTCTGATGGAAGGATTTAAGTTTTAAAATGAAGCAGTTTTGCTGTTTTAAAAGCTGAAAGGAAGAACAGGGAAGATTTAAGAATGATAGGAAAAGGAAAGAAAGAAAATTACTGCCTTTCTGTTGGTCTTCTTGGGAATATTTCACTTGTTCTATATAACTAAAGTAGAACCCAAGGTGTGGACTGAAGGGAAAGTTATTCTCACTCCATCAGTGAGATTGCATCATTGCCTTGAAAACAGACCAGAATTCCTTCCCAGAAAACATGCACTGGGATTTATTAATTCTCTCCAAAACTCAGATTATGATGAGTTAAACTGGGGTTAAACTGGCAAGAACATCATTTCTCATCTTTGGGAGCACAGGAGAGCTGTAAAGTGGGGATTTGTATGGGAAATTCAGCTGTGGTGGAACATGTGAAATTGTGCATATCCACTATCCCTGCAAGGACTGAAAACAAAGACTGGCAGGCAGTGAAGTCAAAGTATAGCAAATTCATACCTTGTGTCATCCTGAGAACTGCAGCACCACTGAGAGCTGCCTGTGGAAATGGCCATAGAGGAAGTTTGGCTTCAACAAAGTAATGCCCATATGAAAGACGGGCCACTCACACCCCTGGAGCTGTGTCAGGTTGTGGGGGCACTCCTGGACTCTTCCCCTCCTGGGCCACAGACAGTCCCAGTGCCTCCCTCCTGGCCTGGGACTGACCCACACACACACTTTGCTGCAGCCCTTCACAGGCTGCCCAAGCCACCAGGATGTGCAGAATGAGGTGCAACACCCTGTTACTGATGGGGTGAAAAACCCTCCACGTTTTTGTAGCATTGCAGGCACACAGGGCATTTAAGAGAGGCTGAGACACTTGTCTTCTGCTCTGCAGTGTCCTATACAGGGGTTTTGTTTCCTCCTCTTTAGCTTGCTTGGGCCAGGGTCAGCCAAAGTACAGCTTGCAGCTGCTCCCTTCTTTGATTATTGATGAGGATTAGGATTTATTTTTTATATACATCTCTGTAGGTGTGCAAGACATCTCACACAAATATACAAGGACAGTGGTCTGGAAAGTTTATACAGCCCAAACAAGTCTCAGCACAGCTAGTGGAGACACACACAAGATTAAAGGCTTATAGATGTAAGCTCCAAGTGTATCTTACTAGGTGGACAAAATGTAGGTTGCTTTGTCTGGCCTTTTTGTGAAGGCAGAGGGTCAATTTTATGAGTAATACTTTAACCTTTAGTTCCAGCAATCTGGTGTTTCAAAGTTAATTTGCAGAACTCTACATCCAAGCTTGGTGAGATGACTGCCTTCAAAAATAACTTGTGAAAAGGTTTAATGCAGATTATACCTGAGGAAATAAACATCATTTGGTAAAGGGCTGAAGGTGGCCCTTTGCTCTTGCTCCAGAACAAAGACTGTTTCTCCAGTTTTGCCTACAGGATTTAGTAACCAGCTGCAAGCTTATGGGACCATTTCCCCAAGCTTTCTCACCCCTTTATTCTCCCAGGAGTAATCCCAAAAGTTGGGCAAAGGGAACAATAGGATTTGCCCCAAAACACAGAGTAATAGTGCCATTGTACTTAAAAGAGAAAAAAGGAAAAAAAAAAGGTTGTAGTACACTTTGTTCTGTTGTGTTAGCTCTGCTGCTGGCACCTCCTTTTTTAGGGTTCCAGTGCCTTTCTGTGGCTCACAGCAGGTAGCCACAGTCACCCCAAATCTCACTGCTTTCCCACTCTGAGTGATCAGGGTCTAGAGCCAGAGGCAGCCTCACACTGTACACCCTCACACCGTTCTCCATGCACCTGAATGTGGGAAGACCTTCTGTAAACTTCTAAACACATTTTTGCTGAGCTGGTTTCCTAACATTCCCTTGTCTGTTTTACTGCCTGTGCCTCACAATGACACAGCATCTGAACCAAAACCTGCATAAAGGAATCATTCTCTTCATGCTTTAGCAGTGTGAGTGAGTTTTAAATGGCAATGTTTTGTCTACTTATGTAAGCAAATTGCAATATTCTGTGAGTAGGTGTGTGTTGAAATGGATAAGATCAGCATGTTATACAGCTATTCAAACACATTCTCTGACAGATGTCCTGAGCAGGGATGGCTGAGGCACCACAGCTCTGATTTCAGCTGCACCACGTCGGTGCTGCATGGCAGGTAACTGAGGGTCAGATTTATGATTCTCCCCCAGCTTAGGGGCCTCTGGCTGAGATATACAAACCCCCATTACCAGAGCTGGTTGGCAATGCCAACTGGGAACAAAGTTTTGAGAAACAAGCTTAACATGTCCTATCTGTCCTCACAGACACTAGCAAGGAGTTGTTGCCTTTATAAAGCTCTACCCCAAAGCATCCCCAGTATGTACCAGTGCATTCCCCAGTATGTTAAAGGAGGACAGTATGTTTAAGCCTCCAATATGTGTTTAAAAGGGGACTTCAGGGGCTTTGAGGCTGAGCATGTTGTCAAAACAAAATTTATGCTGAAGATAGAGAACACATGTAAGGTTCAATAATGAGCACTCCTGCTATCAGTGGAGCGTGATTGCAGCTGACTGTGAGAAGATTTGAATGACGGAGAATACAAACCCTCATCCAGATAATCCTCAGGACTCTGAGTGAGATGTGCAAAGGCCAGAGGCCAGCAATAAGCAGAAGGATCAACACAGGAATATTGAGAACTCCCTTGGCACACCTGAAATCCACTGAATGAGCAATGCTTACCACCAAAGACCTCTAACATTACTGAAGAAAATTATTTTGAATCAGTTATCCAAGGGATCCCAGATTTGACAATACAGCATAGCAGTATTTTAAGCTATCGTGAAGCAATAGCTATCCAAGAGGGACAGCTGGAACTAAAGAACACAACTGGCATGATGGGACTTGGGGCCCTCCACAGAGCTCTCACTGTGAGATACACAGTGCTGTCCATGATGTTTCAGCAAAACACTTCCTGACTCCTGCAGCCTCAAGTCAGCAATATTTGCTGGAGAGAATGCAAAACCAGATATCTTGAGTTGAAGTAAATCTGCAAACCAGCCTTTCAGCTAGTGAAAAGGGCATTGATTATTGAGCTGGCATACACAGGCAAACTTTTTATTCCATCAACTTTACAGGTTGGCTCAAAGCCTCCAGAATTTTGGAAATCATGATTGCTCCTCGGGGACTCTCTCTGTCTGCTTAGTTTATTTGTTTGCATGTACATTCAGTAACTAAGGTCAAAAGTTTTATAGCAGAAACTGTCTCTGAACTGTTACTTGGCTTTGATTTTTTAGCTATGGCACTAAGAATTTTATGCAATGTTGTTAATAATAGAAGTGCACTTTGTTTTACTTTTAACTAATTATAGATTTGCCTGATGCAGTATTTCATGTGCTTGGGTAAAAGGTAATTGTTATAGCCTTATAAAAATCTAAGTATTAAATTCTGCCTTTAGTTACATGGGTATCACTGATGATGAAGGGGATTCAATGACGTCAGAATTCCTCACAATTATGGTTTAGCCATGGGATTAGGCAAAATACTTGATGTCAAATCATAGAGAAGCACACACATGAAAGCCACGAAATTCAAATCACACAATTTGATCAGTGCAAGTACTATGCAACCCTGAACCCACCCCTGCACTTACAAATGCAGCTTCACTCTTATTCCACCCAGTTTCAAGACCCTGACAGGGCATTTGAGACAACTAGCACTAAAGAGTTCTGTTCGTGTAAATTTTAAAGAAACATCCCCTCATGACATTTCAGCCTCCTTGAATTTTCTAAAGCAAGTGTTTGTAAGTCAATACAATTATTTAATATTATCATTCACTTCAGTCTTAGTGTGCACACACAGGGCAAATACTGTCTATGAAATCTGGGAACAGAGCTGATGCCATCCACTTAGGTGACCCTTCCTTTACAAATACTGAATAGAAGCAGCAAAAATGACTTGATAATAAGTCAAGTAAATAGAAGCAGCAAAGTCCCCTTGATCTTTAGTGGCAAATGTTCACAAATAACTCTAAGAAATAACATCTGCATAAAGGTGGAGTCTCATGAGTAGAAACGTAACTGGACTCCTTGTGCAAGGGATTTGCAGTTAATATTGTAGACTTACTGATATGTAGCTTTATTTAAAATTTTCATCCATAAGGTGAGAGGGAGAAAAGTATTCTTAAACACTGAAGAAAAAAGACATTTTCATCTTTACTATAACCTGCAAAAGGAAGCAACACCACAAGCATCTACAACACAGGAGCTCTCTGAGCATGATGCCATCATCACCATTGCTTGTCATTATCTGCAAACATTTGCAAGAATGATGATGTTCAGGTTCCACTTTAAACTCCCGTTCATCAGACTGTATAAACTTGCTCTCTTTCACTTTCTTCAAACTTCAGTTTGGCAGAGGAGTGCTGGTGGGTGAGGAACTTTTGGAAAGATTATTATTTTTAAAATTTGGTCTTTTCAAACTGTTCTAAATACAGCAGTGGGGAATATGCCCTGAGGAGCAATGCTATTGCATGTCTCTCAGGGGAGAGGTATTGACAATTAAATACTGTCAGTGTCTTATTCAGTGCAAGAGGAAAACAAGCATTCGTGTTTCAGGCTAATTCATGGAAGGCCTCTGGCCCAGCAGCAATGATGAGTTCAGGGCGATGCTGTGAGGCCAGGAGGCTGGAAAGCTGTCCATCAAGGGTTCCCAAGGGTGGTCTGAAGTCCTCTTGCAACACACAGAGCTTTTGTATGCAGCCTGAGCAGGGGGTGGTGGCTGCCCCCTGCAGAACCAGCTGATTGTCAAGACTGTAGTAACTGTAGGGTCTCCTCCAGCAGCTCTGGGATGGGGTGAGTGTCTGGGCATTTGGGATCTCTCAGCCATTGGAAGCCTGGACCAGCCTGCCTCTCCACAGCAGGCAGGCAATTTGGCAAAGTCTCCTTCTCCAGCCCTTCCCATTACTCCACACGACAGCAAGAATCCACTGCAAGAGCTCACCCACGAGTGCAGTATTTCCAGAACCAAGATGAACTTCTGCTTTCAAAAGCAGCAGAAGCTGCGCAGATCCCACCTCAAGTGTTAGAGTTGAGCATAGAGGGGGGTAACAAATTCCTGCTCCAACCAGGGCCCAGAGTGATGGACAGACTGAATCTTGGAGATGTGCTCCCCAGGCAATATGAGCAGTTAAATCTGAGAGAGAAAGAGAGTGATAAGGAGTGATAACCAACAATAGAGTTGGAGCAGCCTAAACACCAATTTGCAATGTTAATCCCCCGTTAGAATTTTTATGCAAGCCCACAGCTACTCGTCCACACACACCAGCAAATTCTCTGCCTTCCTCACCACAGAATCCCAGAAACCCCAAACACAGCCTGCCTAGAAGGAGCTCAGGAGGTCTAGAAATAATGACCTTCCTTTAACTTTCAGATCTGAATTCATTTACAAATGGTGTCTCTTCTCTTTAATCCTTTAATGCCTGCCTGAAACGACAGTTCCCAGAAGGACTCTACAGATAATGACAAGAGCAGTGAAAGCATTGCCAGGGGGCTCAGGGGGCTGACACAGGGCAAGAGTTGCTGTTGGGAAGAGCTGAATGCACTCAGTTACATACTGGATATCTCAGCCTTGCCTGAACACTGAAGGGTGGCACAATGGCCTGAGTTACTCTGACCTCATGGAAATGTTCCAGGCCAACTGGATCAGGCCCTTAGCCCTTAGTTTCCATGCTCACTTGCTTGTAAAGTCCCAGTATTCATTGCCCCAGCCTGGAAACATGTCAGAGATCTAGAGCTAAGAACAAAACAGAGGCTTGAAATTCAAATTTTTAAAACCTTGTTTTCTGATTATTTTTAAGAATAATGTATAAATGGATGTTTCTGTAAATCTATGCTGAGTTGGGTTGGATTATGGGAAACTCCTAATGCATGTGATACACAGTAAGGTCCCTCATCCATCCATCTGGAAAAAGGATTCAAAGGATGCACTAATTGAAATGTTGGAAGCTGATCCTTTCAGCCCCGAGAAAAAGTGACCACTTCCACACCTGCTGGTGTGTTACTGGGTTCAGCAGGTTTGCTCATTTGCTTTTGCAGGACTGTTGGGCACCATTTCATAGTACATTTAATGTACCATCTACACAGCAAATATGATACAATTACATAAAAAAGAATACATCAAAGAAGCAGAATATGACCTGCAGTTGTATCTAGATTTCCTCATGTGCTTCTTAGAAACTATTGCAATTGCAAAGCCATTTTGATGAGGCACTATTGTTAACTCCTTCACACAAAGAGAAGTTACTGGCAGGCTCTTATCTCCTCCATCAGAAGAGTGTTCCTGGAAACAGGACAGTGCCGTGGCTAGAGATAACACATCGTGGAATCTGCTGCACCTGCTGGGCTGCAGCATCCGCCCTGTGGGTCACGTGTGGGCTATGGGGACAGGAGATAGTCCTTTCTGTCCCTGCGCAGACCGACACGCTCCGACCCACAGAGCAGAAGTGGTGGCTGTGGCAGTTTCCATCTGCTCCAACAGCATGAAACCCTTGAAGAGCCTGCTTTGGAGCTTGGTGCTTTTCAGTCCCCTTGGAAGTGCATTCATACAAACCTCCAAGGAGGAGGTGGCCTGTCTGTTGCTGGAAGTGCACTTGTATTATGCAAAGCAAACAGTACCTACTGCTTACAGCTGTTATTCTGAGGAGAGAGGTGTCATGCCAGGGACAGGACCTAATTAGTGACAGCCTTTCCTAATTCAAATTACTGATAACCTTTTACTGTATTATATTATTATTGAGAACCAGCACTAGGCATGATTTATTTTAAAATGCCAAAGAGGAGTTGTTTCAATCATGGGAAAAATGTATCTTTTATGTCCCTTCCCACTGCCTATCTCTCCTTCCCTGTTTCCAGCACAGAGATGACGTAAGTCTTTCTCAGCAGCTGCTCGGATCACCAAATTTTAGCTGAAGAAAGCAATGCTTTCAGCATATCATTGTCCAGGATGGTAACTGCCACATAAAATGTGCCATAATACAGATGAAGCCATGGCTCATCATCAGCTGCCCTTAACCACCCTACTTCCCTCGAATTACACTGAACTCAGCGCCCCAGCCTTGGAGAATTTGCAGATCAAGCCCAATTATATGACTCCCACTGTAAGCTCAGTTTTAGCCCAACCAAAAATTAAGTGATAAACGTGAGACATGAGCCAAGTAGATACAGTTTTGCATTGCTGTTTCCTAATCACTGTCAGCACCCAAAGAACAGGTGATCAGAACAGGGCTGATTTAAAAATTAAATTTCCAAAAGTAGTGAAGACGTGTGATGATTTCTTTAAATCCAGGAAAAAATAATTCAATCCCTGAATTATAGTTCTGTTCAGCTCCAAGGGCTGCCACCCTGCTGTTCTAGCTGTCTGGAAAGTCAGGGCGCTCCTTCTGTTCTAACATTTATTTTCTGCATCCTTGTTTTATTTTTAACAGCTTACAACAGAAAAAAATGCGTTATCGCATGACTTGTCTAAAGCAAATAGTACATTGTGGTTTTGGGCTTGGACACTTGAATGTGTAACTTCCCAGCAACAAGGACTGTTCTCTCCGTAGGGCACTTCTGGTAACTCATCTCTCCTAGTGAGAAGTAAGGAAAACTGTCACCTAGTGAGCAAAACAGCAAGTTCTTACAGCACTCCCAGCTGAGAAAAAGCAGTAAAATGACAACAGACTGCAATTCTTGGACAAGACATAATACTGCACAGAAAGCAGCAGGACTTACTGATTAACACCAGCACTGGGCCTTGGACAACTGGGCGATGGTCTGATCTGCTAGAGCCTACTGTGCTTCCCCAGCCAAGGCATTTCACTTTTCTGCACTTCCATTCCCAGTCTGAAAACGAGTGTGCTGTGGTTTATTTTTAAGCATTTCAACAACTGACATACTGTACCTCAGACTCCTTAAACGGTTACATAATTTTCACTGCTATGAAAAGTTGACTAAAACAGCATTTCAAAATCCTTTTCTATGTATTGTACTTACTGTCACAAGTCTAACTGTAGTTTGACTTCTGGCATCTGAAGTTTGGACTGCTGGGGTTGTTTGACTTCAGTCAGCAATTGTTAATGAACATAGATCTATAGATTTGAAAGGGTTGCATAGTCAATGGAAACATAATCAGTGTAGCTTTAGACACTGGTCTGTTCTTCATTTGTGTGGGTCCAATTTGTCAGTGCTACTCCTTTGAGAATATTAAGAACTGGTAAAAGTTAACAAGTGCCTTTTTCAGGTGCACCATTCATTTAGCCCTCTTAAGAGAAAATTTTGAATCCAGATTGGTGACAAATGTCAATATAAAATGTCAATAAAATATTTTTAAGAAAAACCATACTTTCCATCCCAGTGAAAGACACCACATAGCCATGCTCAGCCCTTGGGTTATTTGTTTGTTATTGCCAGTTTAGTCAGAAGCTGGCAGGTACAGTTTTTTTACCAAAAAATGACCAGAACCTGGTAAATTTTTTTGGTGATGAAAGTATATTGTGCGTGATTTATCCTGCCAGTAACTTGGATTTTCTTAATTATATTTGATGTAAATTACCTTAAAATGAGAAACTCATCAGATAAACCAGTTTTCTCAGTTTTGCCCTATTTCCTCAGTCTGCTGCTGCACCCAGCCAGTTCCTGAGCTGTGAAACAGCGACAGACGGGCTCTGGAGCAGCTGAGCCCAGTGGTCACAGACTGCGAGGAGAGATGACAGGCAGGAGGAGGAAGAGATTATTACAACACATACAGAGAGAAAAATAGCCAGGACTCAATTTAGCTCAGCTCTAGTGAAGTCAGGCCAGAATTGCCAGAAGCTGAGAACCATCACTACACTGCCCTGCACACAAAAGCCAATGGAATGCTCAGTAGTCACAATACTGAGACAGTGGGCAGGTACACTCACCATGCATGGGAAGAACGATTCACATAATTCTGAGTGCTGATAAAGACATTATAAAACCACTCTGCCATGATAATAAGGAATCTTTATACCGCTGGAGCAAAGCAATGTAGTTCTTCAGTGTGATTAGCATAATTGATTACTCATGCAGTCTCCTGAAGGAAGGCCAGAGGGTTTAGTCACTCAGTTTGGATACCTGATTTTGAGCTTAAAGAAATCTACCCCCTTAGTAAATGAACCAAAGGATCCATGCTATTAGCAATACAGTAATGCTGCTAGGAGGTAAGCAGGAGAATAACCTCATCTTGTGTAACTGGATGATACCAAAATGTCCAACACATTGCAGAGACATTACACGTGTTCCCTCAAAGGAAGCATGTTAATGGAGCTGAATTCACTGGCATTCAAGTCAGACATCATTCCCTTTTCCTGCCTGGCACCTTTGACTTTAAATGAAGGGTCATTGCCCTGTGTCCTAAAGGCAGGTTGCTCTTCAATATCAGTAGTGTAGAATGACCACCTGCTATGTAGATGTCACTAAAATGGGGCACAACCTGCTTGTGCAAAGGCATTCCCCATATGGGGGTCTATAGCGCTAAAGCACACAAGCAGTGAGGGGGTTTCAATCACTGAAGACATCTTTACAAACCATTATTTCCAGCTATTCTGTAACTCAGCAGTTTTCTTGCAGCACCAGCTGTAGTGCAGCTTATCTTTCAGCACTATTTCCTACTCTGCCCTTCATCACCACATCTAAAGTCATGGGTTTTCTCTACTATAATTGATGTAATCTACCATTGTCTAAGATACTGATTTCAAATGTAATATCAGAGCTACAGTAACAAATCTGCAGTAAAATGTGAAAATTAAGGAACTGCAAAGAGTTCCTTGAAAGTATTATTTGAAAGTAACAACCAAAAACTGGATCTTGCTGTAAAACTAATAAGCTAACTTTGAAAATATGTATTATTTGCTTACTTCTGTTACTGAAATCAGAGCCTTCCAGTAAAGTCTAAGTGACTCATCTGATTTCTGAAGTGCCCATGGATTGCCTTGGGGCTGCCTGCACTCACAGGGGTTCTCGTGTCCAGGGGCGGACAGGAGGAAAAGGGGAACTGAAAACGGCTGACTGCAAAGATGGCTGTGCACCACACTTCCTTATTCCTGCCAAAATAAAAGAGAAAACATCATTAACCATTTAGATTTAACTCCTAGGCCTGGAGGACCAACAGACATGCACTCAGGAGCATGCACTTCATTCATGACCATCCTGTGTGCTGGCCAGGCATCACACACACGCAAAGGCACTTCTGCATTCCATCCCTGGCCCTGCACGCACTCCTGGGACTGGGTGTCCTTTCCACAGCCAGGCTGAGGCTTCCCACCATCCTGTTTACATGCAGTTACTACCTCTGCCATATTAACACTTCCAAGCCTAGGAAAAACAGAAGCTGTTTGCAAAACATATGCTGAAAAATCCAGCATTTTCAGGTGATCTGGCACAGCTCTAGTGCTGGTGCTCAGCTTTAACACCTGATCCTAGCCTAGTTTTGGGCATGAGTGAGCTTGCTCACTGCAAGATCTGGCAGGGACAGCAAACAGAACAGGAGTCACCCCAATCACTCTCCATTTCCAGGGATCTTGGAGCTCACTGCTGCTTAGCAATGGCCACTACTCAGAACCATCTCACAGGTCCAAAGTTCCAGCTCCAAAAACAAAAGAACATAAGAATAGCAATGACTGACCAATGCATAAGTGAAACTGTTTTTAAATACAGACAATGAGGGACCAAGAGAAGTAGTGAACTCAGGAATTATAAAGTTTTCACAGAGGAAATCCTACAGAAACTGCAGTGGAGGGGGAACACTTAGAACCACTGGTAACCCTCACCTTCAAGAGGTACAACAACACTTGTTTTGGAAGAATTGGGATTTGAAGGGTGATGTGCACTGTTCTCAGCTTTGACAAGGAAAGAGATCACTGTAGTCCCTAAAGCAAACACTAGAGAGGACTGGATTCTGTGCAAATCCTCAATCTCCATGTGTTTTTTCCTGTAGGGTAAAAGCCACTGACTTCATTGGAACTGCTGCATTATGAATGAGAGTAGATCTTAACCCAGAGAAGAAAAATACTGTGTTCAGAATTTTATTCTCTGCATTTTCAATGCAGATTTACATTCTCACTCTTTTGAATACCAATGAATATAATGAGGAGGAGCTTGAAAGAACATGAGTTTGCTTGTTCATTCTACATGGCTGGAGTTCCCTTCCTGCAGAGTTTCAGCAATTAATACAATCAGCCAAATCTTCTGTGGGAGGTAAGGGTCAACACGAAATATCTAATTTCCTGAAAAACAATGTTTTCCCTTTATAAAATTCTAAAAGAATAGTTATGAAAAAAAATCTAGGCCATGCCACAAATCCTGCATGGGAAGAATGGCCCAAAGACTATTTTGCCTTCTTCCCAAGACATACCCTGGAGTAGGACTTCTGACACATGCACCCCAGGGAACTGGGCTGCCAGAGGACAGTACCACCATGAACAGAGCCAGAAATAAAGATGTTACTTTTCTACATCTCTCAGTCTTGTCCTGCAGCTGAAGATCTTTCCATGTAGTTGTACATTTACAGGAGAGAGCAACAGGCAGATAAAAATAATGGACACATTGAGGCACAGAATAAAAGAAAATATGAAGCAATAATAAAGGAAGTTTTAAGCCATGAGAAAATCAGAATTGAATTATTTGTGTCTTCCAGAGAAGGAAAAAGGTACTTAAAATCCACCTGTTAAGGACACTTAAGGCTACACAGGCTTTCTCTTCCTGACCTTACT
Organism: Poliocrania exsul; assembly: GCA_035041345.1. Taxonomy (NCBI): domain Eukaryota; kingdom Metazoa; phylum Chordata; class Aves; order Passeriformes; family Thamnophilidae; genus Poliocrania; species Poliocrania exsul. Next base: position 2,728,150 of record JAWWLZ010000022.1, read on the forward strand.
TAACCTCAATGCTTTCATCATCTTGCTCAACTCTGCAATCGTCTATTGTAATAAGGGGCAAAACAAACTCCTCTTCAGAGCTACAGTCATGCAGGGGGAAATTAGAGCTTCATTCCTTTGGAAAAACACTAGCAGATTGTTATCTTGACACTGATAATGAACAACACCATAAGCATGAAGGATAGGACTGCACTGTTTCCTTACTGCAAGCCGTGCTGCACTGCACAGTCCTACACCTAAAGGAGTGTGTTAAAAGGGACTGAAGCACAGAACCAATTACAGCTCAGACCAAGAAGCTTCAACCACTCACAAAGATACACTGGTCAAATAAAAATGAGTTTAAAGCTGGTTCAGTGACTGCATTTAAAGCCACTGAAAATTCATCTAACATAATCTACTGTGGCATTCAACTAGATCCAGATTCACCGATATGGGCTGTTTTGAGTGAAGGGTATGTAGGCTGGGAAAGAGAAAAGAGGAAGGTGTGATATCCATGCAATAAATTGGACTTTTGAATTTGACTTGAATGAGGATGTTACGCACTCAAGGAGGTTTTGTTTCCCTTCTCAGCCCAATTCCTCTGCCTCACCTACTACGACATGTCCATGCACAACTCAGGGTGCGCAGAAGGGGACTCTGATTTGGGAGCACAACATCTCCTCCCATACAGCCAGGAGCAAATACTGATGCACTCTTTTGGAGGAGGTGGGGAAAATAAATTCACACAGTACTGTGAGATAGCCTCAGATTGAACTCTCATTCCAGTTTCTTGGGCTGTCTGGAAAGAGCATCAAGGGCTGCACTGAATTTGGACAGTGTCAAAAGTGGCAGATGGGGCAGAGTATGTGGAGATGATGGGGGCTGTTGGCAGGGGGTCTGGAAATGGTGACACAAGTTACAGGACACAGAAAGGGGTGTCTTACCTATGTTTGCCCATGTCCTGAAAGCGCAGGATGAGGGAGATGGGCTCTGCAAGGGGGGTACTGTGTGTCCCGAGCACTCAATAAGTACCAGAATGTTTGGAAGGTGTAAGGGCATGAGCTACTCAGCTGCTGAGTGGTCTGGGTAGCATCATGTAGTCAAAAGATGTGAAACCTTGCACCTGTATCCAAGAGGGTGGTGTACCCTTGGGTGTTGGAAGGAAGGCAGCCCCAGTTTAGGTTGCCACCAGCCTCTGGGCTCTGTGGATTAATTTGGTGCTTAAAGACAGAGCAGTGGCAGCCTTGACATGGTTGGACAACCCAGTCTCAAGCTGAACAGTGCTGCACAATGCACAGCAGCCATGTGCTTAAGGCAGCTCTGTGTGGGAGGAAAACATATTCTCTGTTTGTCCTCTCTTTCCACTCTGCCTCCAAGAAATTGAGCCTCTTTTGGCTTGATAGATTTATTGAGATAGTAGCTAGCAGTTTTGTCCCCAGACTTGTCTGCTGCCACAGGGAATCTGCTTTTAAAAGCAGTCAGAAGCCCTTTGTGGGTGCTTAGAGCATGCAGAGCCTCTGCAGCATCATCAGACCATGTGCTATAGAGGAGCTGAGTCAAGCTCCTGCTCTCCTCTCCTCCCACCACTGTCAGACAGAGCTACCCCGCATTGGCAACGCAGCAATGCTGTGCAGAACAAAACTTGTTTGTTAATAGATTAAGACTATCACTCTCCACAATAAAAAAGTAGCAGTAAGCCCTGCATCGTAAAAAAATCAGCTGAAGTCAATGTAAACATCAGAAAATGTCTATAGTTGGCTTGTGCTGTCCTTCTCTGGGAGCTCTGGCCTCCTCTAATAGGTGTCTGTAAAAGGCTACTGGCAGAGCTGAGTGAATCACCCTCTCTGGCTCCCACTGCAAGGGTTTTGGGAACCTATCCTTTTTATTCCACACCTCCCTGCAAATCTCCTCTTAAGGATTAAGCTCTTTCCCAACCCTGGGAAAATCCAGTTCCAGATGCCTGACCTAAATGCACAGGCCCAGTCGATAGGGAGTGGAAGGGGACATCACATTTGTTTCTCAATTGATTAAACGACCAAATGAAACTGAGTCAGACAAATCCCTTGGTTTCCTCACACTCCACTCCCTTTGCTCTGCAGAGCTCCAACATGCCTGGAGGGGAGATAACATTTGGCAACAGCAAAGACGAGTGTGCAGGAGAAGAAATAGGGAAGTCCACCTCCCCAAAATTGCTGTAAAATCTGACTCTCCAAGATAGGCTGGTGAGATTGGGAGGAAGTGGAAAATCATCATGCCAGGAAGGCTCCATGTGCTAGCTGGGGAGCAGAAAAGCTGGTGACTGCTGGCGGATGTCTCCTGTTGTGTTATCTCTTCCTGTTGAGCTGCCCAATGGGAGGATGAAGATTTAGTCAGCCCAAGGCCTCCCCACTTCCATGTGCAGCCCTCTTTGAAAGAACTTGCTTGTTTTCAGCCTGGATATTTTCTTCTGTCAGAGAGTTGGTGCAGCTGGTTCCTGCAGCCCCCTGCCAGAGCATAGCAGGGGCACAGAGGGGAAGGGCAACACAAGCCACCAATTCTGACAGAGCAGCCCCCAAGGTGCTGTAATCTCTTCTCTAATATTGCTCTAATCAGTGCTGGGGCCAGCTCATAACCTGTCCTCGGAGCAGGGAGTTATCATTAATTGGCTGCAGCTCCCCATAGCACCCAGGAACACTCTGATCCTGGCCTTTGCAGTTTAACTTGAGGCTAACATTTATCTGAGTCTAACATCGATGTAATTAGTTTTTCCCTAGTGCAAATGAAGACTGTTAGTGGTGCATGTTAAATAGAAGAGATATGAGGACAAAAGTATGTGAATTTCTCCAAGTTTTGACTACTGTTCAGGCAAGTTTGTGTTGCCTGTTTACTTTGCTGTGGTATGAAGGTCCTGCCTCAGTGAGGAACCTACAGAACTGGAGCCATACATAACTCAGACCCCAGAAATGCAGAAAAAGTACAGTATGCATTTCTTCCATAAAAGTAACAGTAAATAATCTACTAAGTTAATGGTTCACTGATGCAACTCAGCTTAAGAGGTGGAAAAAAACCTCTGGAGGTTTTATCTATGACCCTTGGCTTGGGTCTGAGATAACAGTTTTAACTGAAGAGCAAAGGTTAACTGTAATAGAAAATGTCTGTATTACTATGGCTTACAAGTCACATTCTGATTTTTTTTGGTCAAAATTAAGACAATGTCTTTAATTATGACAACACGGGCATAAAACATCAGTTGCAGAGAACTGTTTTCAATGTTTCTCCACAGTACTGTGGAAGAAGACAGGAGTAGGAAGAAAGAGATTTGAAGGAGGGAGGAAACATCATATTCACTTGATAACTATGAAAGAGAAATAACAGTCAGGAGAGCTCCCATTGATGGGAGTAATATCCTTTTAGACAGAGCTAAACATGATAAAATTCATGTCTTAAAAGTTGTGACAAGGCACTCTGGCCTAGAAATTATCCTACCAGGCAGATCATAAGGCAAAGAAGCAAGATGCAAAAAATTAGGTAAATAGTAGGAACTCTTCAAACAAATGTTGCTCTCGGGTAGCACAAAAATATAAAGGAGAGCAGAGCACAGTGCCCCAGCCCAGGGACTAGCCTTCCAAAATGCAGCTGGGGGGAAACACCTACATTTCCCAGCTGAAAAACTAACAAATGCAACAGAAGACTGGAGGGAACTGCAATGGCTTTGTTTGACTGACAAGTGCTGAGGGGAGGGAAATGGACCCCTGGCAGCTACAAACAGCAAGTTCCTGCTCTTGACTGGTATTAAAATGCACCAGTACTGAACTGGTCAGCTTGCACAGAAATAGCCTGAAAATAAAAGGACAGTGAGGGCAGCAAGAGAGACTGACAAGAATAAAAAAAATATAAAAAAATAAGTTTAATACAGTCTGTCTCCACTGAGAGGAATCTTCATGTGGTTTTTCTGGCATTGTCTTTTGGAAAACACTGGGGGTTTGCTACCCTTTCAGCTTCTGGAGTTCTCACAAAACCTCTAAACCAGGTCTTTATTTATAATGGGAATTTTGAAACTATTTTTTGCATTCTTTTAGACTCATTCAATTCTTGACCCCAATTATACTGAATAATGTGGTTACGACTAACATAAATATAGTTCTGTTATAAATCAGGGCATGTTTGCCTGGAGACAGCCCTTTTTCTTCCCCTTGCTCATGTTTCTCAGCTGTCCAAAGACATCCCCACGCTCCCTGGAACCTGCAGCACAGTCTCTCTGCCACAGCTGGTGGGGGCAGAGGTGATGGGTGGGCTGCAGGCTCCTCTCCCTCCGTGCCCAGCCAGCAAACCAGTGGGTGCTCCACTTTACCCTGTGGTGCTTAAAAGGCTGAAAGAAGATCATGTTCCTGTGAGAGGTATTCGATGTCCCTACAAGGGGTGAGGGTTATCTGTGTCAGTTTGACAAAGATGCAGTAGCTGGCTGGCTGATTCCTTGGGGCACGATTCGCTCTTGGCTTAACTGGACCAAACATCTTATTGCATCTCTGTGCAGAGAATAAATGATTGCAGGAATGTGACTATAACTGAGTAGTCAAGGCTTTACACAGAGGGGATTATTAAAAATGACAACAATTGTCATCAGACATAAGTGATAGCCCATTTGATTAGGACAGAAAATAAAATCCTCAGTGATACTATCTGCTGGTGAATGCTGATCTTCACTGTCGTGCTGCTCTGGTACATCAGGTGTTGTATCAACACCAGAACAGCCAGGGGAACTGGGAGCCCAACAAAGCACTTCCATCATTCTGTCCTCCCCAGCACACAAAAGACTTGTCAGAAAGATTTTGCAATAAGTTATACAAGTAACAAGGGCAGAAAACTGATGGAGAAAAAAGGACTCAGCTGCCTTTATAGGACTAATTTCTCACCATGTCCCTTGTAATTCTTGTTTCATCTTCACCTCCTACTACCAGTGTATAAAAACAAAACCCTGAGTTGCTCCAGAACAAGGGAATCAGCTCAGCTTTTGACTTTTTCAGACCCATTGGAATCCAAGAGAACAGAAATGCTCCCAGGAAAACCCATTCTCAGGAGGTCCCCCCACAGCAGGTTCCCAGTTCACTGGAGGTCACAGCGGATAAGCACTGGCAAGCTTAATGAAACATCTGCCTGCACTCACCATGCCAGCTCAGGATCTGCTCCTTCAAAAGTGTCTTCGTGTTTAAACTCTTGCTCGAGTCAACAATACAGCAGAATGTCCCTAGAAATGAATCTCTGGCATCTTGTATAAGAATTTTAAAAATAAAAATGAATTTTCAAATGATGCTGAGAGACCACCAAGCCTCTAAACCATTCTTAGCAAATATGAATCAAGCCAAAAAGAAGAGAGCTCAGCCTTCTGTCTACAACAAGATCTAGAACTGAAATTCCACCATTTGAACCAATTTCTCAAATGTCCACACAGTTTTACCACTGAGATAAACATTTGCATAGTAGGTTGGTGGTGAATCTATTCACTTAGGAGCTGGATCAGGACTGAATTTAATGTTTTTATTGTTTTCATTTTATTAGGATCAGGAAATCCTGTTTGATCCAGAAAAACTTACTCTAACAATGTGTTTGACAGAACTCACTGCCCAGAGACACAAAAGACCACAAGCACACAAGTGCCAGCTGATTTTGGTCTGAATGCCCCAGGCTGGTGTGCCTGGCAGGCCCCAGCTCTTGCAGCAGAGTCACAGGAGCTGCCTCCACCTTCCTGCACCATTCCACCAAGGAGGCAACTGCTTCCTGCAGGCAGAGTGGATTCCTCACAGAACATGATTGTCTTCCTCTTGCTGCCTTCAGTCCCCACCTTCACCAGTAGCTCAGAGGACAGAGCATCCCCTCAAAACAGCAGTGTGGAAGGGAAACAGGTTTCATTCCCTTCTGTAATTGAGGGACTTGCTACCCCACCAACAGTAGAGGAAGAGCTTTCTCAGCTTCGTTGGGAGCCACTGTTTAACTGTGCATTGAATCATTAAACAGTGACTGAGCCAGAAAAGGGGGATGGAAAGGGACTATTTCTCAGTTTAAAGCTAAAAAAAGGTGAGATGACCTACAGGCTGTGAGCTCCTGCCTCAACTGCATCCATAGGCTTAGGACTTTAGCTACGGTTCAGTACTTATGAAGTGCACTACTTCAAAATGTCCACCTCCCTTGATCTCTGACTGTGTAGTTCTTATGGCTCTTTTCTGTGTATTTCCTGTTCAGGGATGTTACATTTAGAGATTATTTACTCAGGGACAGATTCTGACTTGTTAACACAGAAGAGGAGCTATTTCATGAATAGTATCCCCAAGACTTAACTGGACTTTCAGCTTTATTGCCCAACTCCACACTTTCTCTCATCAAATGGTTAACTGGGAGTAAAATACTAGAGGATTATTTTTATCCACTGGGGTTTATTACAAAATACCTCCATGCTTTCAGAACATTGAGTTTAGAAAGTTCACCCACTGGAGTGCAGTACATTGGCATGAAGTGAAAGTTTGCAGCTCCACGTGACCCCGGAAACCCTGCAATACGTGCTGAAGTGCTGCATCATAGTTTTGCTCTTAGATTCACATTCTAAAAAAGAACTGAGATAAACAAAGAAGTAGTTCTACTACAGTATGGCAAAGAACTACGAGAATTTATATGAAGTTCATGGACAGCTGCTTCCCAGCCTTTGGTCATTACTCTGGGCTCAGCAACAGGGGAAGTGTGTGGAGCAAGAAAGCCAATTTTGGACACTTTGTAGTAAGTCACAGTGATGAAGTTCTTATCATTAGAGTGAAGTCCATCTCTTGGCTCCTCAGGAGGCCTGTGTGCATTCACAGTGCTATATTCTAGTTCCACATACTGTCCTGAAGTGTTACCTGCACTAACACTGAGCCAACATCAACCCTGAGATAAGTTCAGTTGGTTAGAACGTGGTGTTAATAATTCCGAGGTTGTGGGTTTGATCTTTGTATGGGCCATTCACTTAAGAGCTGGACTCAATGATCCTTGTGGGTTCCTTCCAACTCAGAATATTCAGTGACTCAGTGAAGAGAAAAAAAATACCACCATCATGGAGCTTCAAGCTGTGCTAAGTGAGGGCTTCTGCTGCAAGGGGTAGGTCTGACTGTGTTATCTCTTCCCCTGTGCAAGTGCTAATCCCTGTGGGACTGCACAGGCAGCCAGGGCTGGGAACTGAGCCACATCAACATCAGCCCAATATATTAGTGTTCTCCACACCACTCCATCAGCACAGGTGCTGAACAAAGCTGGGGCAGCACAACCAGTGAGACACCTTTCTCAGGAGGAGCCCACACCTGAATTAGCACAAGGCAGTCGTGCTGCTGCAGGCTAAGAAACTCTGCTGTCACGCTAACCTCGTGACACAGCAGCCAGTGGGAATAAGATGACAGGGCAGGTGCTGAGTGGATATCCACAGGGCATATATCTGATGTACAACGGTTCAAATGGAAAATTAGGTTGCTCTTATATGCCATTGTGAAATTCTCCTGAGTGTTTCATAAACAAACATTTGCATCTTGGACACCTTCTAACATTTCTTCAGACACCATGTTGAGCAAACTGGATACATATGTTTTCTTTGTAAAGTTTCCAAACACAGTTGCTTCAACTCTTAATTCAGTGTTCAGTGGGAATCTAAGCTAGGTAAAAGACCTCAAGACAGGGCCCTTTGGGAAAAACAGTATCACAAACTATTAATCTAAAGGACCTAGTACAATGCAATTTTATGTTTTGCAATGGCAGGCATTTCACATGTATTGATGCTCCTGTAGTGAGTCTGCAAGCCCATCACAATGTGCACAGGGAAGAGCACAGCCTATTCAACCTGCCACTGCCAGACTCAGGACTGTGCCCTGACACTGGCCCAGTAACATGTGCACACCCATGCTGAGTGACACGAGGCAGTGGCATCTGCTGGCTGCCCCCCTGAGCCCCCCAGAGCTTCACTCATGCAGAAATTCATCCAAATAAGAGCTTGCAAAGGGCCTCACATCTCCCCAGTTCCTGCCACACAAGCACTGGAACCACCAGACTTTTTGGTTAGCAGAGGTGACTTCAGCTGTGTGCAGGACTGCATTCCAGACAGAGATCCTGTGATGCCCTTTGCTGGAAATGGGTGGGACCCTGTACAATTCATATGTCACAGGCCACAGAATTGTCTCAATCCCCACTCTTCTATTTAGTTCCTCATTTTTTGACCCAAGGAGCCTTTGAGGAGAGACCAGAGAAGCAGCTGTATGATTCTGGGTCATTGCTATCCACATATATATTATGAGTCAGGTTACCAGAGTAATGTGCATCTGATAATGTTTGCTCAAGTAATGGCAAACTGGCTCATAAACCCATGGTGGGAAACAATGAGGAGGCTGCTCAGGGCTTGGCAGTTGGAACAGGAGCCTTGGATCATCTACAGAGGTGTAAATCTTGCTTTAATGGCCTTAAAGGGAGCCACAAGGGAAAATTCACCCCCAAGATTGTCTCTTGCAGGATATGCCTTGCAAGACCAGATTAAATATGCAAACAGAAACAGCACATTGTGGGTTTTTTTCCCACCTCCCTGGAATAGTTTCATGGATGCAGCACCAGATCCTCTTTCCTGGATGCATTTTCAGGACCAGTATGATTCTGTGCCCCCTCGATCCAGCCCAGCAGTTGGCTGTGGCCTCACCCCCATCCAACAGAGCAGCATTTGCTTGTTGTCTCTTTGTTGAAACGTGACTCCCCTTCCTTCATGCCCTTCCTTCACCCGTGCAGATGCTGACCACAAGGAAAACCACAGTGATGGAGCTGTTTTCTCCTCTGAGGCCATGGTTGTAAACAGCACTGAAGGCATGAGCACAGCTCCTTGGGGGGTGCTAAGGAAGGGAAGGCACCACTGCGAGCTGAAGTCCTAATGAGCAAACTTCTGTGTCTTTAGTTGAAAGGAGAACATTACCTGGGTAAAGCTTTATCTGGAAAAATCTTTGCAAAATAAAAGGGAGTTTAGGGGCAAAAATGATGCAGAATCAGCTCCTAAATGTTCCTATACTTACAGTATTCTTATTTTTTTCTGCTTCACTGGAGGTTTCTTTTTGTTTTCCTTCCCCTTTTCTTTACTTTATTGAGTTATTGACTGTCTTTTTTTTTACGATATACTCAATGCATCTAGAAAAGAGGCCTGACTCATTAGACTGAGTCAATCTAACACATTTTCCCAAATTATAGTCATATAGTCTAATTTTAAACCATTTTAATGTAATGTAAAAATGTTTCAGATTTTGGCAGGGAAAAAAGGCAGCTAGCAATGGTAGAATAAAGATCCAGCTGGCAAGGAGATAGAAAGGAGAAAACATTTTTGAGAAATACATTGTAAGTGGCAAGGAACTAAATATCTACTGTAATGAAAGCAAATGGATTTTAAATAACTCTTCTAAATTGTTTATGTACGTTTTAAATAAAAATAATTAACCATCTTACCAAAGCAAAACCTTCTTAAAAACAATGTACTTACACAGGCTCTTGAGTGGAAAAGATTTCTACTACTCTGGCTTGTAGAAGCAGCACACACAAGAAAAATTCTTCTTTCTAAACCCACATACTATCAAATGCATTTTTTTCTCATATTGCCCTGCAAAAAAATTATTAGCTAATAATTTTCTTATTATTATTGATTAGCTGTCCCTAATAGAGATATGCAAAAAAGAAAATGAAGAACACATCAATCCTTTCCCTCTCACTGACAGAGGCAGTATTTTGGACTGATTATCAGTTGAGCTGTCCTTACTGAAAGGAATGGGCTCTGGATGATTCCAGAGATGCTTCTAACAGGAGCAATAAGAAACAATCATCATTAAAAGTTTAGTTTATTTTCTTTTGGTTTTGGTCTCGAAAAGGGTATATTAAGAACAAGTATGAGCTCTCTATTTGGTTTATCCACAGAAAAGTACAATAATTGAGACAAGAAAAAATGTTGAAAGGCAAGATATGTTCAACTGAAAATGAAAAACTTAATCTGGAATTCTGGAAGCTGCTTAAATGTGTCCCACATGTAGGCAAATGTCCTGGGTAGGCTACATCTCCCATCATGTGTCTTGGTCTGTCCTCTCTGCAAGGATGAAAATACTGTTCCAGGAAACCCTCACTGCAGCACCAGATGTTAAAAACCCAGCTGGGCACATTGTCCTCTTGAGGCAAAGGCACTCACAAGAGCCTGCTCCTCAAATCCTGCTCTGAAAACTCACTCTTGATCTGGAGCTTTAGCAATTTGGGGGATTTAGGGGCCAAAACCCCACTTGCATTTCAAATGGATTAGAGTAGAGTAGCTCTGGAAAAAGAAGCAGCTTTTCTGGATATTTGAGCACCAATCTGGCTACAGCCAGAGGAAATCCCTGAGAAACACAACTGACACATAAATGGCAAACAAAACTCAGGCACCCAAACAACCTCCAGCCCAGCGCATCAGGACTTGTGTGCTGTGTGATGGGACTGTGGAGACTGGCACAGGGCAGGGCAGAACCCTGCAGTGCCCACCCTCTGGAGCCCTGGCAGCACTGCAGGGCAGTGGCCTTGCAGCTCAGGGCACTGCCTTGCAGAGCTGCCCACGTCCTGTTGGAGAATCAGGAACACTGCAAGGGGTGGGAGACAGCCTAGAGCAGGAGGGACAGGTGCCACCTCCAACAGTGCCAATGACAAACAGCTTCTGGCACAAGCTCAGATTCAATCTCAGCAGCATGAAACCAAAACAGTACAAGGAGGTGGTTTCAGTTCAAATTTTCTCTCTCCCCAACACATTGCTCCAAAGTTACTGTGGTGTGCACAATGAAAAATAGGAAAAAACAAATCAGAGGGTTAAAGAGATACAGCATTACAATTGACAAGATATTAATAATGTTTGGTGTGTTTTTTTCCTTCATGATTCTGCCAAAACCAACCTATAACCACAGTATTCAATTTTTCAAGTGTATGTGCCCGAGGCAAGGCAAATTTTTGCACCTACACACGTGGGCTTTTTCCAGGCATGTATGTGGCTGTTGTGAGTGCTATTATTCTTCATTAAAAGTGATAGATCTTCAAGATAAATAGGTATGAATTACCATTTCCCAGCTGAGTCTGGATATATTACGTAAGTAGTCACTCAGTTTCTATAGTTCAGCTTTATAAACATAAAGTTATATGTTCTTTCTCAATGTCTCTCATCACATTATAATTTCTCTTTACCTGGAATCCCTTATAATTTTTCAGAAACCAAAACTGTTTCTCATACTAAATACTAGCCAAGTAATGAAAATGCATGCATTAAACCATGGAGTGTTAGCTCAACAAAATCTAACTGAGCTCCAAAACAGAAAGTTTTTCCTTAGAAAATATTCCAGGTGCAATTACAGGCTCATTTCCCTTCATTGAGCAAAAAAATCAGTAGTCACTTGCTGGGAGAAGGCTTGCCTGAAGTGATGATAGGTCACCTAGATACAGCAAAATGCCTGGTTATACAACAGAATGAACCAGAATTACATGGTCAGACATTAAACAGGCTTAGTCAATTTTTCACAGAAGTGGCAGTATTTGTTCAGGAGCTCCCTTATACTTTCTGTGCAAAGCCAGCCTCTCAATCAGCTCCTTCCTTTATTTGTTGGCTGGCCTGAAAGCTTCAAGCAAAGCTATTTAAATGGCTGTTTAAGTGTGTCTCAATGTTCTGCAGATAGTCTCAATCCCTGTGAATGAAACCAAGGCAGTGGTTTCAAGATGACAGGCAGGAAGACACAAGAAACAGTATTTAAAACTATTTGCAGTGTAGAAAAACTGCCCTTGTTCTTCTACATTTATCCACACATCAAGTGCTCTGGTGGCAACCTCTGGCCTATGAAGGTCTGATGTTTGTTGGAGGGATGTCCATGTGCAGCAGGCACACAACAAACTGCTGCACACCCATCCACACAGAGCAAAGGACATTCTTCTAACACACAATGGCTCAACTGGAGTTGGACTCGATGATCCTTGTGGGTCCCTTCCAACTTGGCATATTGTGTGATTCTCTGAGTTATGGCTCTGCCTCCAGATGTTCATTTCCAAAGCTGTGGCAAAATCTCCTTCTCTAACCCCTGGCTGAGTTTGCCATGTAGGGAATTAGGGCTGGCTGCAAAAGACATATTCCATTTCAAGCAAAGTAATTTTAATGTTTGAAATTTGTCTTCAACACAATACAAAATAAAAACAAAATCTCTCAAATGCCCTGGGAGACCAAGCCCTGCATCCCCAACTCAATAGTCAGCAGGTTCAAGTCCCTACTCTGAACCAGGAAAACACTGCCTTGAATCTGGATCTCCCACATCTCAGATGAGTGTCCTAACCACTAAGCTTGGGTGGAGCTCTTCCTCTTGCCTTACCCCACCCTGGATCTGATGACACTTTTACAGGAACAGATATATTTGTGTGAAGAAGAAAAACAAAAAAGTCCAAAACTCAGGAACAACTCTGATACAAAAAATCACTTCTGGATATTTAGAATCCGCCAGAAGCTGCATTTATTCACCCATTTTGAAAATGGGTAAGAACATCATGCTTACCCTTTTTGAAGGACTCCATTAGCAAATATAAGTTAGGATTATTCTGCAGTAGGGGAGCACAATTTGTCAAGTGAAAGAGGGAGATACACCAACTGCACGTTTCAAAGTGCTCTGAAGGACTTACTGAGCAGCAGCCAGTGCAAGAGGACAAAGAGGTGATGCCAAAGCTTTAAACAGAATATACACCATCCCAACACTCTTCCAGTCATGGAAAAGACACTGTAGGACCAAGGAGAGACATATGGAGGCTCCCTTGAGCATTCCTGAGTCATGAAGAGCAGGGCAAAGGGCAAACTGTTTCTCCTTCTTCCAGGCCAGCTCCTTGAGGGCAGTACCAACTGGGTACTGGGGGGTAGGCTGAGGGCTTTTCAGATGAGGATGCCAAGCATTTAAGCTGGTGAATTTACCCAGAACTAACCCAGATTTAACCCAGAGCTCTCATGCTCCACAACAGCTAAATCCTGTTACTTTTAGGGGAGAGATTGAGCCTGCTGAGTATGGTCCCACTCCTATTTTTTGTACCATGAAAGCTCAATGAGAAGGCTGCTGTGAAAGCAGCATCAGTTCCAGCAAAGCTGCTTGCTTTTCTCTTCAGTATGTGAAACATAACTGAGTTATACCAGTTTTTCTGGGGGGGAGGGAATTGCAAAATTGTCTCAAACTGCCACAGATTTCACCAGGGACCAGCCCAGCTTTCCCTTGGGTGACTGAATGGTTTTGCTAAGGGTTCAGCCACACCAAATACTCTGTGACCTTATTCTGTTTGTTATTTCCTTTTCCTGATGGGTCTCTTAGCTGTTCCATAGGTTTGGGGTTTTTTTCTCCACTAAATTTGAGTACTTAATTAATTTTTAAACTGCTGCTGAACCCTGAAGTCATTACAGACAGTTACAAAATTAGTCAGTAAAACTCCAAATCTCTACCTGAGTGCTGGTAACCAGCTCAGAACCAATGAGGCTGATGTCTTTTTCCCCTGCACTGAGGTCAAATAGGCAATGCTGCTACACTGGAGTGCAGAATGTATCACATGAAGATCTGGCATAAGATGTTGTGCATTTTAAGGTCTCTGTGTGATCCAGCTTGGTTTGCTATTCTCAAACGTCAATTCAAGTCTTCTCTCAGCTTCTATGGTTCTTCCCAGAGGATTGTTCAATCCCTACACTAGATTGTCCTATGTACTTTATAAAAGGCTGGGGAGTCTAGATTAATATTCAAGCTGTTGGAACAAGCAACAGGTTCTTCTTAGCTCTTTAAGTGAAGCATCCATCCTTCTCCCAAAAGATGTTTAACTGCTAACACATCTGCATTTCACAGTGGTCTTGAGAGAACTCAGCACAATACAAATTTGACACACATTTATAGACCTAATATTGAGGTAAGACCATTTCCAAATAGCTGCTTTTTCTTACTGTAATACAAACCCTTTTCCATACTTTCCCATTCAGTCACTTCACAAAAGACAAGTATGCTTAATTTTTAAAGATTTGTTGCAGATGGCAACACCAGGAAGAGACTTGACAGGGATCTTAGAATGTGTAACATTCAACTTAAGCCACCTCTGAGCAAAACATTTAAATATGAGGATGTAATTAGATTCACTGTGTCAAATCCTTCTCTCTCAGCTATATTCCCAAAACACAGCATTGTCCTTTACCCTGCATTTAACACAGGTGATGGAAAAGGATTCTAGGCAGTTCTATTCCCTAAACCACAGAAGCTGTCCTTCCACAATAATCTCTTCATCAAACCACCAGATTGTTTTCTTGCTTGATATGACAGGCACAATAAAACACTGGGGGCTTTGAGTTTCTTTCCAGAGTTCACAAGGTATGTTGGCTTGCACATACATGCTTTAATGACAAGAGCTAAAACACACTGAAAAAATATGCAGCAGCACTGAAAGTGATCCAGGATGAGCAATATGATATTCAGTTTTACCAATTAGTGCAGAACATAGCTACTGAATTACCAATATCATTAACACATTGCGTGCAACTTTGCATAATAGACTGTAAACTAACCACATTGTAATTCCTGAGAACAGATAAGCACACTTGGTAGGGGAGGCTCCCAAAGAAAATTTCCTTAGTCATAACAGGATCCAACTCTTCTATTTTCCCTCCCCTATCACATAATTTCTTTAAGCAGATGACATAGATTGGACTTATATTTTTAATATTTTCCTGGGTTTTTTTTTCCAAACAATTAGAGAATCTGATATGAATCTGTGCAAAGCTGAGTGAATTTTCTGTATAAAGCATTAAAATCCAGGTCACACTAAGTCACTAATCATCTTTGTATATGCAAAAGTCCACATCACATAGATAAGATAAAAGCCTGACAGACTCCCAGTTACTTACCTTTTGTATCACATTATTTATTTCAACTACATTTGACAGGAAAGGGTGTATAACCAAAACAAAGGGAAGTATTTAAATAAGAGAAAGCTTCATCTATTTTAAAAATTCAGCGATACCAAAAGTTCTTTGGTGAGCAGCAAAACAAAACCTCTGCCTGGCTTTGCCTCCTCTATGCTGGCTGCACCACCAAATTTCACAGAATCCCAGAATTGTTAGGGCTGAAAGGGACCTCTGCAGATCATTGAGTTCAGCCTCCAGATTTTATACAATCATTCTTAACCTGTAAGTGGCCAACAATTTCCCCCAAGCTTCCATGCTCCATCACAGCCCTTAGAATGTGAGTCCCTCCTCTCCAAAACCATACATGCTACCCTTGCAATTCCAGTTACCTTTGCCTGAGATCATATCTCAGAGCATGTTGGGCTGGGAGGCTTTAGATCTCCTTTCCAGTCAGCTGGCCCAGCTGCTGGAGGACTTGCCCATCTTCCAAGAACACCATGGCAATGACATTGCAGGACTGACAGCCCTGGAATGACTTCATCTCACTGTAACGTGCACGAGTTCCAGCACAGAGTACAGGCGAGTCTGGGATAACATAGGCACACACTTCAGCCAGATTTGTATTTAAACCACTCTGATACCTACATCAAGAAACTCCTACAGGAATTCCAAACTCATGGATAGCTGAAATCCACTCTGGCAGTGCAGGTTTGATGTACTCTGACTAAAATGCACCTAAGTAGGAAGTGCCCCCTCCTCCTTGAGTTTGGCCAACGTGCTGTATCTAGAAGACCTTTCCCACCAGCATGTAGAACCTGAGGCAAAAGCTGGGAGTCACCCACTTTTCCAGTTCTAATCAGATGGCAGAAAGCACTGGCTGAAAGCATTTTTGGTTTCTTCCTACCTCCTCTCTCTCTCATCCCACACACTTTGCTCAGCACAACGCTTTGTGTTTTGCCTGCAGCAAAGGTATATCCCTGACCAGCCTAAGACATGGAGACTCTTCAGTGTGGTGCCCTTTTCCAAATTTTCTTGCCCATAATTAGCTGGTGTTTAAATCCAGTCAGTTGGAGCTGAGTGTGTTGTCTGTAAACAATGTGAAGGGAGGGAGAGAGATAGTCAAGCCAAACAACCTGAGGTCCTGCCAGCTCAGCAAGCATCTGAAAGGAGTTTTCAATGTCACATCAACATTTTTTTTCAAAGAAAAAAAAGAATTTGAACTCTACTTAAAGGCTGATACAATTCTATGCACTCCCTGAAAAAGAGTGTACTTCACCTAAACTCCTCACATTTTATAAAAGAAGCAATGTATTGACAATATTGGGAGTTAATGATGCTCTTCCATCTCCACCCATCCATTCTGCCTGTCTAAAGGCTTTATATATTCAAGCACCCTGGAAGAGATTCAAACCTGCCCTTTAACCTGGTGTGAAATATGTTTCTAAGTTAGTATGGAAGGTTCAGCATTAATATCATGCCACACTCTCCTTGCTTTTTATCCCATGCTTTCATCTCTGTAAATGATGTCTGTAGAAGTTCCATTCTCTTGCCAAATTTAAGAACTATCCAAGGGGGATTTTTGTCTATACTAATAAATGAAAAATATACATGTTGTTTAAAAGTAGTCATATTTCAATTTTATTTCCACTGCTGCAAATTATCAAGCCTGTGCCAAGCTAAGTAAAACTACTGGGTTCCTGAGGATATTTCTGTAAGACAATTATACAGGCACTTTCAAAATTCAGAATTTACAAACATCTGGCAAAAATTTTCTAGTTGTCTTCCCTTTCCACCAGTTCTTGCAGTCAAGTTGATTAAATATCCTGAAGTCTATTCTGTTATTTTAAATACAATAATTAGAGTTTAAAGAAAAAAACCTCCCAAATACTGTCTCCGTGACACTACTCCAGTCTCCTAACGTGTTGTATCCACAGGAGATGTCTCTATAGATTAATAGGCCTGAGAATTTTCTGCTGGCTCTCCTTGCTGGCCAGACATTAGTTGAACTTCAGAAACCTTATAGACTTCATCACAGCCATGGCTGAGCTGATAAACCTTGCTAATGAGGCAGGTCTATCAGTGTGAATTTAGTACTGTGCTAATGTGTTTGTACTCACACCAGTCAGCTGTCTATGAGCAGAGGAGCTCTGAGCCTTTTTTCCCTGGCAGACATATCCATGGCCTTCCATAAAAACAGTGCCTGTCACCTGCAGGCAACTATGCAATGAGATACCTGTCAAAACATAGACTGAACCTTGGGCATCCACAGATACTCCTATTGAAATAAGAAGGGCCAGGAGCAGGCAGAGTTGGCTCATCCTCAAGGGTACAGTTAATCCAGGTACACACACCATGTGCAGTGCTATTTCACAGTCACTACAGAGTTCGCTCAGATGAGTTTTACGGACTTTGAAAGAGCTCCAGGCACTCCACTCAACTTAGAAATTTTATTATCTCAGTGTGGCATACACCATATAGAAAGCAGCTGGGGTTTCAAACAGGTTCTCCTAATCTTTCACATTCTCCCTTCTTAAGCCTTCTTTTCCAGGAACTCCCAAATTCCTCTTCACAACAGGCACATTGCAGGCAGCCATATCTCCCACCTTTAAAATAAATAGGCTTCACATAATCTATAGATCACTGTCTTTGCATTGACTATGCCAAGTCTTCTTCTAAACCAAACCCACAATTTCTCAGGAACTGTGATGTAAGGTAAATTGTTTGGTGTTTGCATACATAACATGCTAAATTAAGATGCCAGAGAATCTAGAATTTGTGTGCTTCATGCTTCCAGGTTTGGGCTACAGAGTACTTCACCAGAGCAGTCCTACCACCACACAAATATGGTCTACAAGTATTTGATGATCTCAAGAATGAGTCTACAAATGTCATCCTACCATAGAACAGACATTTTCCTTTAAAACAAAAAAGTAGTTGGGAAAAACATACCAGCTTCAAAAAACTACTCACATGAGGAAAGCTGGGCAGCAGCAATGTAATGCTGCCATTTGTTAACGCCAATATGAAGAGTGCCATGCTGGCCACCAGGTCACAGCAATGAGCTGGACTGTGGCTGCTGGTATAACAACATATTGTTACTGAGCTGCTGCCAGAAGACAGGGTAGGCTCAGGTGTTCTTCATAAAATGTAACAGGCTGCCCAGTGAGGCTGAGGAACCTCCATCCTTGGAGATACTCAAAAGATGTCTGGACATGTACCTGGCAAACCTCCTCTAGGTGATGCTGTTTGAGCAGAGTGTCTGTATAGGGTGACCTTCACAGGTCCCTTCCTACTGCAACTATTCTGTTACTGTGGAATGGCTCCTTTCCAGAGACATGAAGATAATATCCACTGCTGCACACTGACACTACCTCAAAGCATAAACTGGCAATTAATAAGGATGAACTTGCAGTGTGCAGATTTTATCACATTTTAGAAATGGCACTCAGGAAGTCAGCACGCCAGTCCCTCATCAGTGCTTTATCAGTTCCCTTTAGACATCACTCAGTGTTGATCCTTGTTGAGCCAAGTTGTCTATCTGGCACTTTCTTGTGATGCCACTAACATAAGTGACACTCTGTCAAACAAGACCAGTGGAGAGCAGAGTCTCTTATGGCACATCGACTCATCTTTCTTTGCCCCTGGCAGGACAACATGAGCAGCAGAACAGATACAGAGATTAATCTGTGCAACCAGAGCCCTACCTTGTACCAGGGAACCCAGGGCTGGTAGTTCCCAGACACATTATTCTAAACTGCAATATTTGAATCTCACAAAGGAGCCAAAGAAAAAGTGAGACTAAAACCTGTTGGATGTTTTGTTAGTTTGTTTCTGTCTTGTTTTATTGGTTTTTGGTTTGGTTTTTTTTGTTTGTTTGTGGTTTTTTTTTGTTTTGTTGTTTTGTTGTTGGTTGTGGTTTTTTGTTTTGTTTTGTTTTGTTTTGTTTTTTAAATACAGACAAAACTGACAGGTTTGAGAAAAAGATTTGGGGAGAAAAAGAATGGAGAGTCAGACCTTCCTAGAAGTAGCTCAAGGTTCAGCTCTCTATGCAGATGTCTTGTACTGGTTTTCCCCTCTCTTCTTCTGCTTGTCAAAGAGAAAGACCTGAACAACTTCCTGTGCACCATTCTCCAAGTCATGGACTGCAAGAGCATCAGGACAGCAACACATGCTCAGTCCTGCTTCATGCACCTCAGATGTCCCACATTTTGCAGGACAACAGTCATACTGATGCCACAATACAGTTCATGCAAATGTGAAGCCCTGTCCTTTTACTGACTGAAGTTATTTAGCCAAAATAAAGAATAATTGGCCTGAGACTACAGAGTTATTTCCATGGATGATGTCTATGGTGTTTTATGATTTTCTCTCCGACTGAAGCTTGTCTTCACAGAAATGCTTTCCTAGTTACACAGTACAATTACACTGATGTAGTTAAACCTCTGTGGTTACACTAGAATTACTTCTTCCTCCCTGTAATCACTCCTATTCCAGAATAAGCATGGGGGTTCAGGCTTTGTTTTAACTACTTCCAACTACAATGCAGGATAAATAAACAAACAGACAAGCAAACAAACAAAAAGTCATTCTTATATCAGAGTAACACTGCCCAGACACAAGACAAAATCCACATTGCTCCCTTAGTTTCTTTTCACACTAAATTTGATCTGGACATGGTTCCCTTGCAGGCAAGCACCTTCCAGCTCTTGCATTGCTCAGCTTTTCCCCAGCTGCTGGAGACAAATCCCCATGAAGCCAAGGCCCTGCTGTGCACACCACATGGGGCCCTGTGCTTGCTTTGGAGGTCCCCACAGCAGCCCTGCTCACATCACAAAACATTTCACTCCAGGAGCTGTCCTGTCAGAGTTACAATAAAGAGTAAACATAAGCCAGCTCTCCAGGGAGCTACTGTGGGACCCTTTGCCTACCCACACTCAAACTGATGTGCAGAGCCTGCTCTCTGCCCACCAGACACGGAGCCAAAGAGAGGCACTGCCTGTGCTGCAGCTGTTGCAGCAGCAATTCATGGCTTGTAAGAGTGTTCAGCTTCAGGCCACTGAGTTCAGGTGCCTTGGCATCTCCTGGTAACAGCACTGTGATGCAGAGGCAATTGCATGGATACAACAGCTTCTGGACCAAATCCCCAAGTGTGTTTCCCTGTTATTGTGACTATCCACAGCAAGGAAAGCTACAGCCCACCTTCAGTCAAGTGCTACACGACAGCTTTGACTCAACTTCACTTGCTGCCTCCAGCCTCCTTTTATTCGCTGTTTCCCAAAGGCACTCCTGCTGCCACCACTGTGGAAGGTGTTGGGGTCACAGCCACCACAGGAAAGCAGGAGCAGCTGCAATCAAACCTGAGACGAAATAGCTGAGCCACAACTTCCCCTCAAAATACTCTGAGGAAGATGTTGGTCCAAAGGGTGGCTCAGATGCCTTACCATAACCTGGGAGGGGCTGGGATAGTTGCAGAGGTGGTGTGCTCAGCCCCCTGGGGGGAAGGTGCGCCTAAAATCACTCAGCAAGAGGTTCCACTCCAATTAAGAAGAGACGCTCACAGGATACATTGTATTTGCCTTTTTCCACTTTTCTCAAAGGAAATTGCTGCGCCACGGTATCAAAGGACTCGTAGCTCTTTTTGGGCATTGCATGCAGAAGATTGTACAGGAAATAAATAAATTCATTAATAAATAAACAAATAAACAAATGAATAAATGAATTAATTTATTGATTCAATCCCATCCCGATTTTCCATGAATCTTTATTACTGGCAAGAACCCATTCCATAGTTCTTGTTCACAAAAGACTCCAAAATTATCATATCTAAGTAAAACTTCTCAGGCACAATCATTTTCCCAGTAAAAAAACATTGTTTCACTGAAACCAAGCCTTTTCTCTAGCTGTATAATTTTTGGTAATATTTAGCAATGGGAGCTCTCAAAGCAAATTTTTCTGCAGTAATTTTAAAATTTCACTCCAAATAAAATTTCCTATGCAGAAACTCCCTGGGAGTTTTTTTTGTTGTTTTGTTTCTTTTTTTTTTTTTTAATGAAGGACAACAAAACACCCTCAACTTTCTTATTATAGTTGTTAAAAGTATTGGTTACTCGTTTGAACTTGTTATAGGAAGAACACAAGGAAAAAGACAATATTGTGACTGAGTTTGGTTTATGTTACAGGTTAATATGTTATTAAAATGTTTAGGTCTTATTATGCACTTTAAAAATGTTAGCACTTAATGTGCTCCGATTAGGGCTTAACAAGCCCTTTAAAATGTTACAATGTTAAACCACCAAATCACATTGTCTCTAAGGAGTAAGAGGCTTTAAAAAAATCTTCTGTTCTTCACAACCTAACCCTTACATTAATAAAAACAAAATCCAGTCATAATAAGTTTATATCATATATCAGAATGTTTTGACATCCTTAATGACTGGGAGTTAAATAGTTGGCTTAGCTCTGTGTGCTAGTGTGTGCTTGTTTGAGTGTAGGAGTGAGGGTTAGTGGTTTTCTGAAAGCCTTAAATAACAGAGATAATGGAGATGAACATCGTGCGTTTTTGCCATAACTGGTGTCTGGAATCCTATTGCCTAATTAAAAGGGCCAGTTATATGACTGTGAATAGTTGAGAAAATATCCATTTAGCCTCACAGCTGAATGCAGTGGGCAGAATACCGAGGCAGTGACACTCACAAACCTGGGCCAGGCTCTGCTACCTGGCTCAGACCTGTCAGTATGACGTGCACTGGCACTGCTGGTCATGGATTTCCAGTGTTAGGCAGTTCTGACAGTCATGTTCTTATAATAAACAGGCTTTGTTACTATTTACCACTTGGAAAATGCTCCACACCAAAGGATGTCTATCACAAATTCCAACAAAACATGACAATTAACAGGGCAAAAATGTTGGCTTCATGAAAAAGATGCAAGTGATGAAATATTTGCAAAGTATAACATTTTAACTGGGAGAGAATTGTTCTGGTCTATACCACAAGGGACACCTTCACTGGTGGACAGCAAACATCCCCTATCTACAGCTGTACCTGAAAAGTCACAGCAGTGAACATGAGAGGCTGCTTTCCTTGTCCTGCTCTCCTAGTTTAAATGTGCTACTCTGAAATTTCCATGATCACTCAGGCAAAATGTATTCACTTCAGTGTATGTGCAGCTTTCTGGAAAACTATAAATACAGGAGACACCCAGTCATGGGATAACAAACCCACATAACTCATTCAGCTCATTACGGAGTGTGAACAGTGAATTCTAAAGTAACAGTCATGGTAGATTGTTCTCTTGGTTGAAATACATTTGTACATCCTATTCATCAAATAAGTCCACATAAATAATTCAGAAAAACGCTCAATCTTCAAGGATAATAGAAAGTGGTCTAATTAGTTCAATAAACTATTGGTTGCAATTAATTCCACTAAGCTTCAAAGGGCCATTCTTCATGGCTAAATTTTCCAAGAGTATTTCCTACAGTATTACTGAGTATTTTCCAGTGACATGGATGTGTTTTTCAGCCGATTGATGTCACAAGTTGAATCATTTCAAGACATCGAGGGCACTGATGGTTCTCCTTTTTATTTTCTCACCACAGGTAGTTCAAGTTTATGCCATCAATTTAACTTACTCACATGTCTGTGCTAATCTACCACACTGCTGTGTTCAGGTCCTCAGTGCTACTTAGTCCTCATTAAATGAGATCAAATTTGTTGCTAGATAACATGACCTGGAGAACTTCTCATCTTTGGTTTTACTTGTTTACTAACATCAGCCTATTGTGAAACAAACACCACAAATGTTCAAAGGCGTAAAAAGTTCTTTCCCTTTCTCTGGAACTTTCATGTTCTGTTGAATTTAAATATGTGGTAAATTGACTTTTTTAATTTTCCATATTAATTTCCTTGTGTCCCTTTGTATTAAAATAACTAACACAGAAAAGTGCTTCCATCTGCTCTGCACTCAGTTGTTTATGCCTTCAGAGATGCTGAGCTCTGTGCAGAGGGCAATAGAGTTTCAGAGCTACTCTTCTCAATCCAAATTTTCTCCAACCTCAAGCACACAAAATCACAAAGTTATAAAACCCATCAAGTAATCCAGACACCAGGGAAAAAAAAAAGTCCAGTGCTTTGGTTTTCTTTCCATTTTCTTTCTAGGGTCAGAACTTTTCTATCATACACATGACAGGTTTTCAAAGTCTTCTGTTTAACAATTACATCTTAAAACTTGTGTGTGAGAGAGACAAGAAACAGGGGAAACAAAAATAAAGCAAGAGGGCAGAAAGAGAGAGGGAGAGAGAGAGAAAGACAGGCATTGCTGACTCAGCAGGTATTGTTTGCCCAGAGGTGGCTGGGGTACCAAGGCCAGAGGTAGGTGCCTGGGCCAGCACCTGGCAGTGTCCCCACACAGCCAGGCAGCAAGGTCAGCCTCTTGCTTTCCCATTTTTTGGGGACATGTGGCTGTGGGAGGTGCATGAGCACACGCAGATGCCTGGGGCCAACAATCCCCAGGACAGCCCATAGGCAGATGTTCTGCACAATTGCCTGCACATTTCCCCTCTGTGGACCCATAAAACACCCAGGCCTGTCTCCCTTCTTTCTTTTGTCCTCCTCTCTAACTCATTAACTTATTTCAACAAACAGGAATTGCTTTTGTCCTGTGTCAGCCCGGGCTGTGCTGTGGTGACAGCCGAGCAGGGCAGCAGCTTTGCAGGCAGGAGAGCCCAGGAAGAGGCACAAGAGCCTAGGAGCAGGCTGGAGAGCCCAGGAGCTGGCAGGAGTGCCCAGGAGCCATCAGGAGAGCCCAGGGGCTGGCAGGAGTGCCCAGGAGCAGGCAGGAGTGCCCAGGAGCCATCAGGAGTGCCCAGGAGCAGGCAGGAGAGCCCAGGAGCTGGCAGGAGAGCCCAGGAGCAGGCAGAAGAGCCCAGGAGCATGGATGTGCTCCTTTAGCTGAGCTCCTCAAGCTGCTTCCAGTCTTCCTGCACTGAAAGGGACTGCTGTGAGTGTGCTTTGCTTCCCACACAATTCCCCCATTGCCTGGGACACCAACCCAGAGTGGCAGCAGGCTCTGAGCAGAGGAGCTCACAGACACTCCTGCTCCTGGGAGTGCTTTCCCACAGTGCCACAGAGAGCAACGTTTGCTGCAGTGGAGAACATGAAATTCAGACCCTCTTAATATTCCTTAATAGGCGAAAGGCAGAAGAGTGGGAGAAAAGAGCAAACAATGTGCAACAATGTTTAAATTATGGTAAAGTACATTAACAATAAATACTCCCCTGTCAAGAATATGTCATGTAATTATATTTACTGCACTGAAGAGAGGTAACCAATGTTTTGAGAGGGTGGTTTTGCACTCCCAAGATGACTCTCCTTTGGGGACAGCATATGTGAATAATCACTCAGACATGGGATATCAGCTGTGAAAAAACTCCTCCTCCAGAGCAGGGTGCCAGATGTGATGGCTAGAAAGTTAGCTCCCTCTCCTGGATTAGACCAGAAAGTTAATGTACATTGTACTGCTCTGAACCAGGGCCCAGGCATAACTTCTATTCTTTTTTCTCCCCCTAGTATTAGAACCTCAGTCAGAAATCTATGCTTCCTGAGGAACTGAGGTATGCAGAGAGATACAGCCTATCACCTAAGCAACAACAACAACAACAAACTCACTACCAAACTCAGTGGGACCTAATTAAATTCCCCTACAACTGTAGGATGCAGAATACAAATCTGCACACATCTGGAGAGCCCAAGCAATAGGACTTACTGTCACAAAGTACCACAATCCATAAAAATGTCATTGCAAACCAGACCTCTCTCATGGTCTTGACACTCTGTCCCTCAGCCCTTCTGCAAGCAAAAGGACCATTGCTGTAAGGAGCAATTTGGCCTGGACAGAATGAACACAAGGACAGCAGAACTTACTGCCCCAGCTGAGAACTGGAGAACTAAGGCTGAGGTGGAGACAGAGAGCAGATCAAAAGAAGAAATTTTACTAGAGGTTTTGAGTGTTTTTCTAAGTGTCTTTGCAAAAAGACTGAAATTTTGCACAGTTTTCACACAGTTTCCAGACCACACGGGAACAAAAAGTCCTCCCATTTGGAGAATTACATCTTCAGCTTTCAGATCACACAGGCTTGGAAAGCTGAGATGTAAATAGGAAAAGAATGAAAACAGAGATGTTCACAGCATGCTCACCATTTGGGATTTGATCAGGTTCAGATAAAATCAATGGTGAAGGAGTTCCCTTTAAAGGAAGAGCTTACAATAGCCATATGAAACTGCACATACAAAAGTTCAAATGAAGTCGTTTTCCTGAATAACTGTGGATTTTATGAACTGCTAAATACAATTCTGCATGAATATACAGGATCTTTTGTGTGAGAAACCAAAATTTCTCCACACTTTGAACAGTACCCTTTGGAGATGAACATGTACTACTGAGAAATTAGAAAACAAGGCAGAAAACCAAAAAAGTAATATGAAAAGCACACAGAAGTGACTTGTCCAAACAGGAAACCATTAGGATTAAAGCCCAGATTTCTCATCTACACTATCTCTGCTTTCACTACAAAAAGAGCCATTCTAAAATGGAGAGTTTTTAAAAAACACTGACAAGAAAGAGACATATCCATGGACAATCCAACCTCCTCCTCTAAGCTGGAATCACCTCCTGCGAGAGTCTTGCTCTTTCTGCTGAGAAGCCAACCTGCCTTCCAGCTCAGACACTCCAATTAGGTAGTCAGAGCCTTTTAAGAGCAGCACTGCCAAGGAGTTTTAGAGCAGGCATGGGAATCCATGCCATAATAGGAGAGGTTATTCACTACTGTTTCTCGCTAGCCAGGTAAGAAAAACAACCTTGTTATCCAAACTCAAAAGCTTTGGACTTTCTATGACTGTTATAAGTGCACGTTCATAGACACACAGAGTTGTCTCCAGGGGTGTTGGTGCTGTGTCAACACTGAGTGAGCTGAAGTTACTCTAGATCAGTTGCTTAGATAGGATGAACTCCTTAAAAATTGTGAACCTCTCTCTGTTTCTGAGCTTGGATCCTCCCGAGCATCTCTCTCAAAGCTACAGTTCAGCTGCAAACTTTGGGGACAGTTTGAATAAATTCCATTACTCTGAGGTTTCAATGTTTGCCAGAGTCCCTTACTGACTGTCAGCCTTTCCCAGCACAGGTGAGGTGCAAATAGGGTGGGTAGTGCTGTGGGCAGTGCCTGCTCTGCCCTGCTCTACTGATCTGTCAGTCTGGATGATCTCCATAAGAGCCAAGACATATCCAACCAGTTTTAATAACAGTAATTTTTCTACAAGAAGCACACAACACACAAAACAATAAAAATTTTAGACAATATAACATAAAATCCATTTCAGGTATTCTTTCCAGGATATCACATTGAAAGACCCTCATAAAACAAAATATTCTACACTAATGCCACACAGTAAGAGCTAGATTAGGTCTAGTTGGCCAATACATTGAATGAGATTATAAAAACATGCCCTGTTTGAAAAAGCAAAACATCATATACAGAACAGCCATCTCATCCGGGAGAAGGTGCAGAAGTTTCTGCCCCCTGAGAAGATCAACAGCTGTTGATCTTCACTCCCGAGCTCTGGATGGAGTTTGGCTGTAGCTGGAGACAAGTGAGTCACAAGAACACTTCTCAACTTTCAACTCAAACTGCACAGGACTCCTTAGCTTGAATAAACACTGGGGGGGAAGAGGGACAGGAAGGCTGCTGACAGCTCTGTCCATTTTGGAGAAACTCAGTCAAGAAAGGAAGAATAATGCCCACATAACAAAGCACAGAGATCCAGAAAAGTGACACACATGCTGGAAACCTTCAAAGGGTCCTGCAAATACCATTAAAATTTGAAGTAACATCTCTAACATGTATGTATCTTCCCAGAGGGACACGTATTTTCAGACAAAAGAAGGACTCAAGATGTTCTAGACTGTGTTTTCCTGGCCCTGCACAAGTGATATGTGTAAAGGAATCCCAGGAATAGTGAGCATGGAACACAGAACCTCTCTGAGGACTCAAGATAATGACATCATTTCTATGACAGAATGAATCTAAGCTGCCAGAAATTAATTTGCCTCCCTCAAATTCCTGGAAAATGAAATACTTCCAAATCTTAATTTTGTAAAATCTGTACCTTAAATTTGACTCTATTGATTTCACAATACTGTACAATCTGGCAACATTTAAACACAAGCAGTGTGCTAAGTGAACAGTAGTAACCAATGATACAACTGGTCTTTTATGCTGAGTATTTCATATAAGAATTTACAAGCTTGTAAAATATTCCAGGGTTGTAATATTACACATCTTGGAGATTTACTGTAATTCCTATTGATATGAACAAAAAAAAAATTCTTTCTGAATGAAACATTGCGAGTTAGCAAAGACTTTTATTCTCTGCTGCATGATCTGATTCATGCTGACCCTCAAAATTAATATTAGCTGTGACAGCTCTTTTAAGAAATGCCTACAAAAAAAGTAGCAGCTTTACAAACTCTCAGTTTCCTGGAATGACTATTGAACCTTTTTTAGTTAGCTCAAAATAAATACAAACTCTTATTTTTTCACTCATTGAATGTGTATTTTTATGCTTGGCTTTTGTGATTACCTTAAAACTAATCTTAAAAAAATCTTTAAAAAAAGGAAAGGAGTTTATGTTTTCCATAAACTCCCCTGATAGGTTCATTGCCAGTATTTTTATTGCTAGTCTCCATGGAAACCAATACAATGACTTTCAAATCTGTTTCTCAGAAAGGACTATTTCAGTCCCATCTTCAAATCTCTGTAGATTTTCATTAATTGCTGAGATCTTCTGATGTTCACTGATGTAACCCAGGTAAGTGTCTAATTTGATAACAGTGATACATTAAAATAATCCTTTTACATACTATATGCACATTATCAAGAACTTGTAATAAAGTTACAAAAAATATAATTGAATGTAAATAATTTAAATAGAGTATGTTACTTAAAGTTACAATATAATTATTTACAACTTAAATATTTAAAGTCAACCAATCATTTTGGTGTTCCAGACTTTTTCATTGCTTAATTTCTGAGTTCTCCTCTTTCCTTTTGCTTCCTGTTGATTCCACATCTCTGCAGGCATGGAATAATGGAAAAGAAAACAGAAAGTAGGAGATGAAAGACCACTTTTCACATGAAGAAATTTTAATTTTTAACCCCTTTCAAATAGTTTGCTACTATATAAAACAAAAAAAAAACCACAAAAACCCAACAGGATAGGCATATATATACACATGCAAACATAGATCTAAATGGATAGGTGGCAGTCTGTATTTCTTTTAATTAGCATCCAAGCAGATTGCTAACACATGCAAAGAGATGATGTAGGGCTATTTAAAAG
>JAWWLZ010000022.1:2756530-2777248 GCA_035041345.1 Poliocrania exsul
CAGTCTGTATTTCTTTTAATTAGCATCCAAGCAGATTGCTAACACATGCAAAGAGATGATGTAGGGCTATTTAAAAGCCAACTGCTGTAGAAACAGTATAGTAAGCTATAAAATGGGATTTTTTCAGAAAGAGATGACCAAAGACTGATAATTTTAATAAAACCAGGAAAAAAATCCAAAATGTGAAAATGTGACTTTTGGTGAAAAATAAGGAATCATTAAGCTAAAGTTAGAATATTAATGACAGCCAGTGATCACTTTGAAGCTTTTATGCCTGTTTGGATGGAAGCCTGCTTTTTCTGGTTTTTTTTGACTGGTAGCAGATTACCTTCATGGTGTCCTGCACAACAGAGTGAGAGTCTGTCCTGCCACCCTCCTTCCCACATTCCCCTGTACTGACAGAAAGCCAAATACCCCTGTCCTGCTGTGGCAGCACATAAGAGACAGAGGAGACTCATTCAGGGACAGGATGAAGGTCTGTGCCCATTCTTACATCAAAAAATCATTGTGGAAAAATCAAAGCACTCTCCAGTGACTCAGGAGACTGCACTGTTATTAATCCTAGATTCTATGTATGAGACCTGTGCAAAATAACAGTCATTATTATGAGCTTATGGAAGAGTGGCTAAACTCCTACTTAAGTGGGGCATGATCGAGAGAGTATCTGTACAAGAATAGAGTCTCTTCCTCCTCAGAGAATATTCCAGAGGTGCTTTGTCCTGCTTGGAGACCACCACCATTGCTGAAGTTACTCAGCTGCTCCCCAGGACTCCTGTCAGAGTCTTGCCATTTCTGGCAAACAGGACACACACTGTGCATTTTTGCTCTGTATTGTCTCTTGGTACTGTACCAGCAATAGCAAGAGCTGAGCAAGGGCTTCATTCAAACTAAGGAACAGTGCCCTGGAGAGTGAACAGCAGTTTTACTTCTCATTTCAACAAAGGCAAATCACAATATAGGTGCTTGCATTTCCTTTCAAACTACACACATTGAATCCTAAGTGGTCAATTAATGCTACTTATAAGCTTACATATCTCTCAGTTCCTATATATAGGTCAGATGCATTTGAAATTTTTTTTCATCTTCTTCAATATTATGAAATTGGAGGGGGAAGATGTCTGAAGTTCCTCTTTTAGGGAGGGTATATCCCGTACAGAAAGTGCTACTTTCGTTGCATCTTGAACTCTCTTTTTGTGCCATGTCTCCTTAGGTTAAAAGGGCAAGGGTTGGCCAGCAGTAGTTTTTATGAAGCACTCAAGAGCTAACTTAGAAAGGCCAAGATGTGCCCCTTTGTGTTCACAGTGGCAGTTTTCAATTTACCCAGCTAGCAGGTGACTGCAGTTAAACCTTCCCATCTTGCACAGGGTGAATTTCTGAACTGTGAATGGTATCCACGCTATTGTTGATACACCTTTCCAGAATTTGTGGGGCAGCAGTAAATGGGGTATTTCTGCCCAAGTATTGTTGAATAACACCAGAGTATTTGTATAAAGTACATGTCAGGAAGGGAAGCTAAAAACTGAAACCCAAGATGAAATTTGAAGAGATAATTATAGTTGAAGAATTTGTGTTTGATTACTGGGTTTACATCTGGGAGTGTCCTATTGCACTCTCATATTAATATAATCTTGGCAATCTGAGAACTACTGGCAAAGAAAAAACCCTATCATTCTGCACAGATGTGAATCAGCAGAATTGTGTTTTCTCAACTGGGAAGTGGTTTAAACTTCCTCTTTCATCTCCTATTGTTTTTAGAAAATTGTCTTGTGATTGTTCTTCAGCTACACAAACTAAGCCACTCCCTGGATAGGCCCAGCATATGCTTTGATTTCATTACCAATTGAAACAAAATCCATGGGACGCAGCAGTGGGATGAGATATGTACCAGGAGATATGATACCATCTCCCTGGCACAGAGGGGTTTTTCCATTTCAAGCAATGCTGAACTTTGATGAAATGCAGATAGCCAGGACATAATCTCTTGGCTCTGAGAGAGACATGCTTGCCCTCCATTCCTCCCTTGGCAGCACACACTTAGTTCAGGTTGGGACTAAGCCACCCTTTGCTACTTCCCTTGTGAATTCCATGGCAGTGAACTGGAGATCATATCTGCAAGTTACAAGTCTCTGTGCAGGTTCTTGCCCTCAAGTGTGCTTCAGATCTGCCAATGTGACATTCAGACTGGGGCAGGAGCTCTAAGTCTGCTTGCAATAGAGTCTTACAAGGGGTTCCACTCACCCTGATGCACCTTTTGCCCAGAGTGTGACTCCTGCTCTGAAGTACCACACACCTTGCTTGACTGTCTTCCTACTGCAAGGCCTGTGGTGCATCTATTGACATACCCACTGCCACCTCCCCCATCCCCATTTTCTGTCACTGATAAGTGGAACTAACACAGAGAAGGAGAGAAAAACGATAGAGGAAGAAGACTCTCATATGATCTGCAACCAGCAATGCCTTATGGAAACACCCTGCCTGAAGTTTGTTTGCCTTATGACAAGCAAACGCATTCATCTTCATTTGATGACAGGGAGTTGGGGCGTTTGCACTTTCTTTCAGTGGCAGAATTGAGTTGGCAAAATAGTTGCAAAAAGGTTGCATCTTGAGTATCTGACCAGTACCTGTGTCTTTACCACACCTGGTAAGTCTGTCCATGCATCAAACTCTTCTCTTAATGGTGGTCAGATTATCCCACAATGCTAGGAATGGCCCAGGAGTAATTCCAGGAGGGCTAACCAGATCGAGCTCATTAAAATTACACTTGTCTCATTTAGGATCACTAATACAATAAAATTGCCCAATAATGAAGGAGAATTCAAAGGTGCTGAGTTTTGGAGGAGAGCGGTGGAGATTGCAGTGTGCAGCATTAATTCTGCAGGGATGCTTCAAGGGGACAATGGAGCAAACAGCAAACAGTGAGAGGCAGGGAGGTATCTGTAGGGTATCACCTCTCCTTGCCTGCATTTTCTGTCTTCCCCAGCATCTGCTTCTGGCCCATGACAGAGAAAGGGCACAGGGAAGAGGGAGATGAGGAAAGGGACTGAGGCAGAATCTTCAGGCACAGCAGCAACCACTAAATATGATGCAAATTACTTCTGTTGGTTTTGTTCCTATTGAATCAAAAACTATTAAGTGGTCATAGATTTGATTAGAAGTATTTATGAATTTTAAACTGAGGGAGAAAGCTGAAATTTTAAACCAGAAAAATTTCACTTAGTCAGTAAATGAGCAGACTAAGGGAGAAGGGATTACATGGCTATTAACATCAGAGGAGTCAATTGCATAGAATTCACATTTCATTGTGGAAACAAGCAGATAAACAATCTCTTTCCATTGTTTGTAATAATCACAGACTGCTAAAGAATTTCATGTCATTACTTTAGTTGCGCAACAAATAAGGGAAATGGCAAATGACATTTAAAGCTCCTTCTGTGTGTTTTGTTCTTGAATTTAAAAAATTTAAAAAACTGTCCTTTTTAAAAACCTGTTTAAGACAAATTCACGATTTATGCATGAGGCCTGTGAAAAGCAGACAGGCATACTTTTGTGCATCTCAAATATTCTTCAGAAGAAAAACACAGAAATTGTGCTCATTTTGACATTTGTTTTAAGAGTCCAGTCCTCTCGATGCCGTATAGAAGTGAGGCTGTGTGAAACTCTTCAAATCTAATTGTATTCTGCTATCCAGAAAACTTAAACTTTTAGACTGAGAAATCCTGGACACTTAACACCAAGGGGGAAAAGGAAGTTTGTATTACTCAGTAAAATTCTCACCTCAGGCTGGGTAATCTCTTTTAAAATAGCTTGGTGGTTAGGGTACCTAGAAAGCTAAGAAAGTGAAACA
The DNA here is from genome assembly GCA_035041345.1 of Poliocrania exsul. Taxonomy (NCBI): domain Eukaryota; kingdom Metazoa; phylum Chordata; class Aves; order Passeriformes; family Thamnophilidae; genus Poliocrania; species Poliocrania exsul. The sequence goes on from JAWWLZ010000022.1 coordinate 2,760,375, forward strand.
AATTCTTAGTTTGATTAATTCACTCTTACTGTACATATGAAATAGACCCCATCATTTTGGCTCTCTTCAAATACAAAAGAAAAATATTTTCAGCCTACAGGAGGTAATTAATAAAACGAATAGACAAAGTGTAGCTTTGAGCTCAGCCTACTCACCTTTAACATCCTCAACATGCACTGTAGATGGGAGAATATCACTTCAAGGTCAGCTTATACATCAACAGCAAGATAATGGTTTTCCTTGCTTTGTACAACTTGGTATTGATCCCTTACTGCTGGCACAGATTAAAGAAGAATATTTTCAAACAGATCTTTTGTTTTGTTTTGTTTGCTAAAATCACATAGTAACTGTGAGCTCAAAATAGATGTTGTTTTATCCTTGATCTCCAAAGCCCAAATTTAGAACAAATTTTAAAACATTTTAAAGGCAATTAAGAAAATAATTGGAAAGTCTCAGATCATTTTGATGCCAAATTTGTATTGCCAACTGGTGCTAAGTATCTCATCATTCATGAGTCCAGCACCTGAACACACTGACACTGAACTGAACACACTGAAATGCAGTGACTGCCAAGCTGAAGGTTTCTCAAGCTGTGTGCAAGGAATGAGCAGGGAGAAGAGGGAACACACCTTTTAAAGCTCTCGGGGTCCCATGTGTACATCCCTCACACCCTGCACTGTCACAAGGTGCTCTGCACACACCAGTGTAAGGTCAGACTACACTGTAACCCACCTGGGGCAGAGAGGTCTGGACAACCTGAACACCCAGAGCTCAACAGGAAGAGATGACCTTGGGGTGCCTTTGGTTTGTTCTTACTAGTACTGAAATTTAACTGCATTCCCCATGAACCACCCTGGAGAAGACAAGGGAAGGAATTAGATGCCAAGATACATCTTATTCACAGGCTCCAGGTCTAAATACAACACCATGGAGCCACTGAGGGTACAATTCCTACACTGCCATCACAGAGCCAGGCAGATGTTTGTTAAATGCAGATGTGATGTTAGTTAAAGGCAACACAGTGCAGTCGTGACAGGAAAATGCTCTTCCAGCTGAATTTACTTAAGTAGCCTACAGAGAATGTTTCCTGTCACTAAAGACATTTATTTGGAGACCTTTCAGGTACAATGGCCTGAAGGGCTGTGTACCCCTAGTGACCTGGGCTTTGGAAATGGGAACTTCAAAGAAAAGAGTCACATTGGAAAGAAGGGGTGAACAGACAACTCAAAAGAGCACATAAATGGGGAAGAAAAGGGAATATGAAGAGAAGGAAGAAAGAATGGAGAGGCATGACAAAGAAACAAGAATGTACAAAGGAGCAAGCTCAGCAATAGAGTGGAGGAGGGTGAATTTACTGAGAAATGCTGCTTTAGTCATCCCGAAACTGTTAAGTGGTCAACTGGTTTCATCCGGAGAGAATCAGCGGGGGCAGAGGGGGAGCAGATTCACAAAACTGCCTGAGGAAGTGGCGGTGTCAGTGCCCCATGGCCCAAAGCCTGGCTGTCAGCAAACTCACCAGGCTGTGTGGGATCAGTTGGCTTTCCTGGCTGATGACATCCTGAACCAATATTTCTGGAAGTGCCTTGCCCTGGAGCGTTCAGAGGGATGCACTGAGCAGGGAGGGAGGGAGGCATCGAGCAGCCTCTCACGTTAGTGCTGTTTCACTCTGTGTGAAATACTTTCATCCAGCATGTGTGAAGGATAAGGGAGCAAGGAGAAAATTACTCCATTACCTGGTTGTTGACAAGATGGATATTAAAGTTGCTGAATAGTAGATATTGAAGAATTTCTGCAAAATGACACAGTAACAAAAGGGTAGATGGAGAACAATCAAGGCAGCCCAGACTCCATCCCAGTGATGGCAGCTGAATGCTCTCTTAGAAGATGATGTTTCCAATTAGGCAGAATGGGAAAGAAATATCTGTAATCCAGAGCAACTCATTTAATTATGGGGTCACTGGATAAAACAAGATTACAGAAAAACTGCTTGAAATGTTTGGAACAAAAGGAGAATTTCACCTGGCAAACAGCAACAATTCGTGTTGATAAAGGAAAACTGATTCAATGTTTTGCAGGATGTTTTATTATTATTACCATCATTATAATTATTATTGTTTAGATTGGTGAACAAGCCAAAAATAAATTCCTTGCACAGATCCAAAAAAGAGACAGAGACAGAAACAGTGGTCTTTCAACTGTGAGAGTCAGGAAGTTTCAGAAGAATTGGGGCATCAGCAGTGGGGAAGCTGCAAAGAACAGCCAAAATCAAAGGCAAGAAAGTTGAAAAAAAAAAGGAAAAATAATGATACAAAGAGGAAGAGTTCACCCTGCCCTCTTCTTTCTGGCACCACAGGCATCCAAAGGACATGACACATGATTTCTTCCCCTCTATTACGGGAGTAGGAGGACTCATTGGATTTCTACCACGCCTGCTTCTTATCTACCACCTTCCACCTACATTTAGGATTCAAAACTGCCAAGATTCAGATTTGCTCTTTTGGCAACCTTCTCTAGTGCCTCCCTCGTTTCATTCTGAATGTGCTGGGGCTACCAGGGCTTGCTTTGATCCCGAACCAGACCTGAAGATACCTGCACAAGGCCTGTTCCATCTGTGAGCATGCCCTGAGGTTAAACAGGTTCTGCAGCACTGCCCAGTTATTCCCTCACAACTCTGTATAAAAATCTGTACTTCTCTTACAAAATAAAACAAAGCTAGCCAGGCAGAGGCAAGCATGATTTCATTCATTCATCTCATTCTTCACCCACACATAAGCTCAAAATCATTCAGACTAAGTAACTGTAATAGTAAACTATTCAGAGACTTTGCAGTGAAATATCACTCAGAAAATACTTTAGTTGTTAACTCTGTCATTTTTCAGCTCCTATTGTGGATAAGAACAACACTAATGTTTCTAAGTATAGTTCAATCTTGAGTCACACTGACTTACAGGAGTTCTGTTGAGTATTTTTTTAATACACTTTAGTTTACCTGGAAAGTACTCAAAGATTCTGTTGAGCCAGTCAGGACTCAGTGTCAAAGTAGGGTCCTGTGTCTAATAATCAAGACCATGTCAGCTAAAGGACAGAAGAACATGCTGAGGACCCAAACCCATTCAGCACATGAGCAGCCCAGGTAGCTCAAGAGGTCCAGATGTGTGAGAGTGTGGATCCAAAGATCCACAGACAAGCTTCTGTGTGCAACATTAAATGTCTTCAGGACTTAAAGATAGTTCTGTTACAGAGTATAGCAAATACAGACTGTATAGCTCATGTATTGTTTTAAGTCATCTCTTGCTTCTTCTATGTCACCAGTAGAAAATTAGGACTTTTCTAGTTTATCCTTAATGTATTTTAATGTCCCCTCTTGAAACATAACACAAAATAGTCTAACAGCACATTATTAGCATGATCAGTAACAAGCACACAGCTCAGGGCTGCTTTGAGCCCTCTGCACTACACCATATTCATGGTGATCCCTGGGATTTGTGTTGAGTTTCAAGGATAGGTTAAATAAGCGAAAAGTCATTGTGATTAAATTAAAAATGAAATTAAATTCATTATGCACGTCAATAAGATTGCCTGGCCTGTGATAATTGCACAGTTATGCTCACGGATCGCATAATTAACCTGTAATTTTAAAAAACAGATAGACCAGTCAGACAGCTGAAAAGAGGGATTCCTGTGGTACACAGCATTATGCACAATTACAACCCATTAACACGATCTTAATTATTAATCTTCTGTACTTGCACAGTACTTTTCAGCCATAAGCACTTTGAAAGCTGTACACAAAGAAATCCAAAGAAGTGCTGAAAGTTCTAGAATCCTGAGGCAGGAGCTCCCTGTTCCAGGCAGCACATGGGGATAAAAGCCCTCAGCCTCTTGCATCAAGACAAACCCTGACACAGAAGGAAAGTACCACAGGGCTTCCGAAATTCTTGCAGAAGTGGAGGGGAGCTCTACTTTAATGTCAGGAAAGCTGAAACTTTTGCATTTGTCTTACTTGGAAGAATCTAATATTGAGATATCTTACAAGTATTTTCATACAGAACAACAGATATCTCATTTCATGCCTCAGATCAGTTTCAGAACACACAGACTTCTGAATCAACTAAATTAGTTGCACACCTTTTCCAGTCTTTGCCATGTCACTTCCACGCTGCGCCCTTTTGCCAGGAGCAGCCTCACTTTCCATGCCTTGCTTATCTGTGCTGTTCTGCCAACTTCTACTTGTTCAAATCCTTCCTCACAAAGGCTTGAGCAACACTAAAAACAATAGACAAAACGCATGTGCCTCACTATCTAATTATGAATAAGAACTCTCTCACTTATCCAGATGATAAATTCTGTAGAACAAGTTTTGTTCCTTTTTTTTTTTTTTTTTTTTACTGTAATGGGCCAAGTAGTTTGTCATCTTCTCATATACGTGTTTTTAGGTTTATGTAACATCTAAAATATACATATCTATTTGATATTCAGAAAACATCAGCTATTAGTCAATTAAATCAAGCACTCGACTTGGTAGGGACTCTCCCAGTCATTTACAAAACACATCCTTCAGCCTCTCCATTGTAATAACTCCTTTAAAATACCACAATAGATACCACAAGAATAGAACAGTTCTAATTTTAATACAGAGATATATCCTAACCAGAAAATAGGTCGTGCTCAAGCACATCTGTACACTGATGTATCTGTGAATCAGAGATATTACACTGTTGGCATTCACCTCCTTTCGGGCTGTCAGCAGAAAAACTTCTGCCCCAAACAGCTCCCACTTTCATGCCATAGCCATGACATTGTAGTTAATCAGACAATAGCAAAAATAAACATATATACATAAATAAATATTGTCCGTGCTGTCTCCTCACTCTTGTTTACATTTTAATGAACTCTTCTAGCAATAACAGTTTCCTCCATTTCCAGCAAGGCAGCACTCCATAAATATTGAGTTGTAGTATTATCTGCTGATGTACCAATTTTCTATAAACAGAGAAAATCCAAACTTATCACTAGGCCTAGCTGTTGAAAAAGGTTAGTATAACTAAATAACAAAACAGGAATGTTGTTTACTTGTTAATGCTCTACTAATGAAAAAAAGCTGTTATGGCTTTGATTAATCTAGACCATACTGGACAATTCTGGCATAACTTTCCTTGGGGAGTGACTATTGATTTCCTTTTCATTCTACACTTTGATACTACATATCTGGAATCTAGCCCAGGTTTCATAACTGCTACTATCTCCACATTAACAGCCTGTGCAAGATTAGAAATAGCTTTTGAAGATATATGCAAGGGTGAGGCCATCCAAGAATTTTCTCCCTTTCCACAGGTTGAGCTTTTACATCTGTCTCTGTAACAGCTTCTAGGGAATTAAAGGTGTTTGTAGGCATGATCAAATTCATCAATAGCAACTAATGAATTATACCATTGTTTAATCTTTTAGCACTGCATTGTTTTTGTCTCTTCTCTCCTCTGTCTGTATTTATAATATCTGGTATAGACACGTGACTGCTTTATCAGCATGAGCCTGGGGGACCTACACAGTCTCAGAAATGGTGATGAGAAATACCAGTGGTCTCAAGGAGATGCCAATAAAAATCTTTGTACTACTCCCTTCCACCTTTTGTTCTCCCTACTGATACTCTGTACACAAATCTGTATTCCATGTGGATCTCCCCTATACACACACAAGGCATGAGCATGGCTTGTCCAGGACTTACAGGTTAGATAAGTAGCTTTCTTCACCTATGAAGACCAATGTATTCAAAAGAGCCCACATTAATCTCGAAACAATAAGAAAAAATCATTTTTAAAGAAACATTTTCAAATATTCAGCATGGTGTATTTTCTGCTTGGCATGTGTGAGATAAAACGGTGTATTCTGGTCATGTCTAGGAACATGGAGCATAAGAAGTGACAGGGCATTCCTGCCTCAGACAAGTCATCTTTGAGAGCTGGTAGATTCCATTTTTCCATTTTACTTCCTCAAGTCACAGAACAGCTACTCTAAAAATCCTGTGTCTAGAAGTCATAAAAGACCCAGCCATGCAGTACTGGGTTACCAACCAAAGAACTGCAATAAATTACGAGTTCATCAGTTTGCGACAACAAATATTAGACCTGGCCCATGGAATGATTATGGAGCAATAACACAATGCCAAAAGTAAAGAGACAACTGTACTTCCAGAACGGATCAGAAAAGGTTCTTTCAGCAGTTAGGCAAAGATTAGTGCCATGTAAAAAACTCTGAAGTTTTCAGTCTCCCAGGCAAACTGGTAACACTAATTTATCAATGGAAGAAAATGCAAACGAGGTCTTTTCTGTCAACTATCAGCAACTGGTACAGTCAAAGGTAATGAGATGGCCATTCTTACAGAAATCTAGTTTATGAATCCCCTGCTTATAAAAATAATACTGTTAAAATTGCTCTTTTAAAGTCTAAATAAATGCAGAAGTCAAATGAGCCAAGTTATAGCAATAATACATTGCTTAAGACAAAAAAATGCTGCGTAAATTTTTTAGCCCCTTTGCTGCTACAGTCTGCCAAGCACTCACTACTACAAGAAAATTCTTTGTATCTAGGTTTCTATTGGACAAACACATTAGAAAATGAAGCTGTTATTGAAAAGAGAGTCTTACTGCCACACAGTATCTTTAATTATTATTTCGCAATTGTCATGAGCTCCAGAAGGACAAGCTGGGTGACATGTGACAGTGACTGTTAGACACAGAAGGGAAAGCCTGGTGAGTGGCAGGCTGAAGGAGGGTCTGAACAGTGCTCTGCTGTTGTAAAGTAAGCAATCATCAGGTTGAGAAGTGAGAAACATTAGCAAAGAATAGAGAGTTACTTCCTTCCCCTGGGCTACCATACCCTGTGCTAGAGCTCTCTGTGCAGATGTGGAGCAAGAGAGAATTCAGAAACCATAATGCTCAGGGAGCTGGGAATTGTGATTTGTGCAGACCATATCAAAGAACTAAAGTTGTCTCTGAACAACAGAAAATCAAGTATTAGGTAAGGAATTTTCAGGTCCCTGAAAGGCTTCTGCTTGGACAAATATCCAGCACTGCTGCAGTTCACTATTAGACAGTACTTTTTAACACAGAATAGGAGAGGAATGGAGTGATCCGCAGGCTCTGGAACTCTTTTGGGAAAATCTACAGAAGTGTCTGTCTGAAAGGAGAGGAATAGTAATAAAAGGTCCTTTCCAGACCCCTCTCCCCCCTCTCTGTGTCTTAATGATCTTAGACAGTACACAAAGTTTTCTATATTTGTTGTTCATACAGTAGAAATAAGTGAGAAAGGGCCCACTCTCAGCTTCCAATGACCCTGGACAAAACAAGTAGCACTATTTGCTTCCTAGCCCTGAAAGCACCAAGGCGCACACTGGATTTGGTTTCTGCCAAAGCTCATTTCAGAAAAGCTATAGGCCTAATGGGAGCATAGACTGGGCTTTTCTCACTATAATCTGGTTTCCTGAAAAGCTAAAATAATACACGCTGAAGTGAGATACTGAGATGTTTTCTGGTGTGGAGATGAAAGGTCATGGGAATGGGCCATATTTCAATGAATGTGCTCCCTGTTAGCAATGAGATCCAATCTCTACACACAAAGTAGATTATTACGCCCTCAATGACCAGTTCATTCACATGGGGATCCACTTGAAAAATTTGGTTCTTATATTTTAACTGGATATTACAGTAAGCACTACAGACAAACACATAAAAGGACCCAGAGGAAGCAGCAGTTTTAGGCAGGCAAAATACATGCCATGCAATTTTAATAGCTCGGGTGATTAACCAAGTCGTTAGGGATGTGGTGCTGAATTCCTTACATCAAGGTCAGATGTCTTAGCACCTAACTAGAGGATACTGGTTTCCTGAAGGTATTGCTTGATGAAAGTCTTGGCCTTTGCCATACAGGTCAAAGCATTCCCTTCCAGCCCAAAGAATATGATTAATAAGGGCAGTAACACAGGATGGTACAAAGGCAGCCATAGGCAACAGCAACAATTAATAAATAATAGTTTGCAACACTCTAATATAGCCCTTCATATGTCCAATGTGATAACTAATTAATCATAGCAACAACTTTGTACTCCGTGCTGCCTTTCATCCAGCACCTCAAAGTGCTTCACAAGTGTTAATTAATATGTAGGCTGTACTTTGAGGAAAGATATTACGGCATTGGCCCCAGTCAGTGTTAATTTGTTCTTCAACAGCGTGGCTTGTGAAATCTGGTTGACTTTCCCAATGGAATATAAAATGTGCAAATCTTCCTGGCACAAATCTGAAGATGGGTTTCTCCATTGAAATATAAGCCATTCCATTGTGCTGCTGACAATATGGCATTCTCCATCCCTTCATGTTGCATTCCAGTATGAATCACATAACACAGCATGGTTTGAATGTAAGAGGAGATTAACTTTTCACAAGAAAATTGGATAACTGGTATTTTAGCCTGAACATCTGGCACATTTTTAGCTAAACTGTTTCTTTAAAAAGCTACTTTATTCCTTTTTTTTTTGTGCATTTTCACACTACAAGTGCTTGACTAACTTTAGCTCAACAGCTGAGATGAAAGCTAATTTCTCTGCTGCCATGACCAGACTGGGGCTCCCCAAAATGACTGGAGGTCTGCATATTTTACAGTTACTCTAATTCCTCTATTTAGCACTGTACATTTACATGACATTTTGTATATATTCCACCATTTTCTGCTCATACAATCAATCTCCCGGCTTCAAAGGGGTGTGTGCTTGAATAAGACACACAGGATTTATCCAACAACCCCTTTAAATCATAATAGATTGCTCTTTAAATTCTTTGAGTATTCACATTGTGCACATATCCCCAGCCACAGAGTTGCTGGAGCAAAACTTTTGGGGGCTCTGTGATCAGATCTTGGAAAAACCAGCTGGTTCCCTCTGTTATACCAGTTAAGTAGAAAATGGTTAATAGCTGGAAAGCTTTTACCAACTGCCACAACTTCTTTTTTCTTGTCCTCTTAAAATCTCATAATAGTATATCCAGAAAACCTTAAATTTACACTGTTAGAAAGCTCTATTTAACCTCCAGAATAATAAACTCAGGATACCTTATGCCATTCAGATTTTGCATCAAAACCATCTTGGCAAACATATACTTTAAATAAACATACACACACATTTAATTTGTTGGAAGGAAATGCTAAGGAGAAGCAATACCAAACTAATCTCATCACTAAAACATTAACATCATAAAAAGGACTGCCTCATATTTTGCATTGAAACATTTACAATTTATTATGGGAGCCAATTCCAATTTGCATGCTCTAGAAGAATAATAGCAATTCAGGACAGAAAGAGAAGTAGCAATTCCTAACTTTTGAAATGAAAAAAGTGCACACCAGAGCCAAGTTTCGTCTTAAGAGATGAAGAAGAGAAGGAAAGGAAAAAAAAATGTTGTGAGAGAGCAGAATACAAGAGCCATCATTGAACAGGTGTCTGCATAATAACAACATGACTAAAACTAACAAGCTTAATTTCAGTGAGCTTTGAAGTCAAATGCAGGCTATTAAGAAAAACAGTGGGTTAGCATTCCTGGAAGCAGATTTACTAATAGTATTACAGAAATGAGAAGCAATCTTTTTACATCTTGAATGGTCATAACCAACTAGGGTTTACAGCTTTCTTTTATCAATAAAGTGGTTAAGACAATCCCAACCACAACACAAAAGGACACACTCTGTGAGTGACTCTATGTGTGTCTATACATGGGTAGCAACTGCTTATGCTTGTGTTACATTTACCCTAATTGGTTTAGAACTTAAAAATGCAGATGAGGTGGGAAAAGAAGAAAAACCCCTGTCTACTGATCAGTATTTCAATAAATGTTAATATTCAAGGGGTACACTTACTACTGAGGAACAGGAAAGAGTCAAACTGTTGCTGGGATCAGGAAGCGAGGACCCTTCTGCTGCTCTTTAGTCAAGACATATCTCAATTTCTCATTAATTCTCTCACGTGGGGAATTGAAAAGCAACTCCCAAACTACCAGTTGTCTAAAGGAGAAAGACAGCATGTCCTGGTGGTGCAGAGAACCTTTTGACATTGTTCTCTTTTGGGAGTTCACATGCAATTTTTAATAAAAGTAAGAGCAATCCTTTTGTCTTTGAGATAATAAGAACTTATGAATGAATGCAACTTCCATCTAAACATATAAACGTGTGTTGATGCAGTACTCCTTTGAATTCCTAAGAGTAGATGAAGAGCAGCCACTTGACTTCAGCAAAACGCTGCCTTTACTTCATTGCATCCAATATTTTCTTCCATGATTACATCATTTAAATCCTTTTAGACTAAACATAAAGACTGTACTGTCCAAAATTTAGCATATATGGCATAGCTGGAAATAGTAGATGTCTCTCTTAAAGCAACCTATACTTTCATTTATCTTCCATTTCACCAGAAACTCTGAAACTTCATGAAGAGCCATGATTACATCAGTTTGTGACACACTGCATTTCTGGTTAGATTTTTTTTTTTTAAACCCACACTAGATACCCATTGTCAAGGTCAGGGATATTAAAAGTGATTTGTTAGATGTAAAATACTGTTTATTACAGTCTAAAAAGCAAGCCAGCTTGAAATAATAAATTAGTGCCAGATGAAAAACTGCCAAAAGTCTCTATTATACATGCATTTCCCTGGAAAGAATCCCAGATTTTTTTCTTGATAGGCTCTTTTACTAAAGACTCCCTGACTTATGAAGTGTGAGCAAAAGTTATAGCTTATAAAAGGGTCAGTGAGGAGCATGAAGGGGCTCTGAAAACAACAACAACAAACAAAACTCATGTATAAACTGAGCTGTGCTTGCAGCTAAATGGTACAAACTGATGAACTGCAATAAATGCTAAGAAAAACTTAAGGAGTTCACTCACATAATTGCACTGGGTCAGATAATTGTAGTATCATCAGAAATCTGAAATCTGCATGAGGGAAAAAACCTGAAATCTATTCCTCTTCCCCACTGTTCTGCTCTGTGTTGTTTTACAGGCAAGATACATCTCAAAAAAATAAGTAATGTGCCTGACTCATGCACTTCATTCTTAACATGAACTGAAGTGAAGAACGTACCTTGATACCACGAAAGAAAAAAGCACTATTAGTACTAGCAGGAAGACTGGACTGCAAGGAATGGTTGTTTCCTGTGCCAAGGTAAATGCCACCAGGTACACTGGATATTTTTCAACGGAAAAGAACATATTTCAAATTCATATCCTTTTTTTTTTGTAATTTTGAGAACGAGTTAAAATGGATGTCACCCTCTTTCTCTCTCTCCCAGGCATGATTATTAATTTCACCAGTGTGAGCTGAGAAAGCAGGGTGGGACCATTGGTCACTGCAAGGGAGCATTAACAGCAGGGGCATAAGGAAATGCTTAACCCAAGCAGCTGGCCATGGCTGGGAACCTGGAGAGAGAAAGGGATGACTAGAAGCCTTCACTGTACATATTGCAAATATCATGCAGTTCCAGGTCTTTGGCTTGCTGCAGCCTCACAAATAAGCCAAAAAGTGCCATCAAAAGCAGTCTGCCAGCAATAAAGCAACAAAGAGGCCCCCACCGGAATGGCCAATGCTGAAAATAAAAGTCATGTTATAAATGTTTACATGATGTAAGTTTGGAGCAGAGAGTCCAATAATTCTCACTGGCTCTTCTCTCTCACTTCCGTTCTTGGCAGCAAGATAACAAGTTCAGCCAAGCAACTCACTTAAAATGTACTGACATGAATCCCCATAGTGTAAATAACATATCTTACCTATGAAGGGTGATTATGTTCCCTTTATTCTTGAAAATAATATCTTCCTAGCCTTTTCATGAAAATCTATTGTTTGCATTCTTCATACAGTTTATAGGCTGTAATCACAATGCTGAGTACTGCTGTTAATAACTAGAAGTTTGACATGGGCCCAAATCTAAACCATGGAGCAGAGAAGAAGTTTGAATCTGAACATTGCATCTCCAGTCTGTCTCTATGGGAAATGAATTCACAGAGCAATAATAATATCATAAACAGCACTTAACGTGTTAGGGCTGATCCTGCCAACCCGTACTCCTCCAGCACAAAAACTCTTGGCAGGTCTCACACACTGCTGAAGCCTCACTGAAACTCTAAATGGGCCTTATGTGGGATTTTAGGATCACACCATGGTCAAAGGGTGACATTTTAACCCTTCTTGCCTGTACCACTGAAATCACTCATCATGCTGGCATAAGCAATACTTGTTCTATGCAAGTAGGTCAGACCATCCATCACCTCTGCAGGAACACCAGTCCTCTGACCTTTGTCATCCTCCCTTTTGGGGTTTTATTGCTATGGCAGATAAATCTCAGGAGCACAGAAGTCATGAAACACATGTGGGTCACCTTCTGCGACATAACAACTGCTGTTGTGTGTTCTGCAGAATCAGAGCCTTTTTGTTGATGCTTTTTGCAGCTGACAGTCCAGTCCAGCCTGGCTGCACGTCTGTCAGGGCCTGGCCTGGAGGGTATCGGACAAGCCGAGAGGGAAGCCAGCAAAGGCAAGTGCTGTGTTACTGGAGGAGCTGCAGACACGCTGAACATGTTGGAACAGCACAGCTCTGCTAGCTGAGATCTGTCCCCTGTCCTCACACTGTTGGCACTGGCTGCAGTTTCACTTTCCAGCTGGCTAGATGTGTATCTTCCCCAACAGACCAGCATTATCCTCCTGAACACACATGCTTCTTGCCTTCAAACTTTGCTGAGATTTTACTTTCTCCTCACACATGCACAGAAATTCAACTTTTGTCTGTGTCTTAATGCATTTTCTGAATATGAATTCCTGGAGCTTTTCTTTACCTTTCATTCTTCTACAATCTTCAATGAAAGCATTAAAAATGAGAGCACAATGTGGGCAAAATTTCCAGACAGTGAAGAATGCTTTCTGTGCACAGAACAAACTGGCATATGCAAATATTCTGTATGGATAAGATTACTTGCAGGGACAGGTACCATAAAGGTACTTGCATAGACAAGCATACAAAGATATATAAAGTATCCAATTCACATTCTGTCACACAATGTTTTCACAAGAAATTCAGAGTTATGTCTTCTTTAATTTATTTATTTATTGCATCTCTTATTAAACTACTGAATTTTAAATATGTTCCTTCACTCTGATGTTAAATTGAACTTCCAGGGATCTGTTGTGAGGAAAATGAGTTTTTAAAACAATGGAAATTGCCTTAACAACACTTACTTATTATCGCTGTTCAATCTAGGCAAGTATCAAAAGCATAAAACAAACAAAAGTAAAAAACCAAACAAAACCAAAAAACCTAAAACAAAAACTCCAAACCCAACAACAAAACCCCAAACAAACAAACAAACAAAAACCCCAACTCTAAACACTGAAACACTCTTTTCAAGTTGAAGGATGCAAAAAAGTACTCATTGCAGCTGCCCTAGGAAACTGTTCAAGACAGACTGATTTGGTGTGGATTCTTTTCAGTTCAGCAAAGGAAAATCAGCAGTACAGGTTGAGATAAGTAGGGGTTCAGTAGCTTGGCTTTCAAAGGACACTTGTCTCCATTGGTCCTCAGCTGTAACTCCAACAGGCCCATGCCCTGCTGGAAGTGATGGAAAATCATTATGGACAGAGGAAGACAAAACAGCACCCAGATGGTATCAGACATGCCAGCACCAAAGCTCAAGAACCTGCCTGACCCCAGCAGCCACAGGACTGATGTGACACAGCAGCTCCAAGCTGCTGAGAAAGAATTACCTGCTCTCCTTGGAATACTTAGCCCTTTATCTGCTCCAGGATATGAACCAGAAAAACTGTAACTGAAGGACAAAACAGTTAACAGGAAGAAGACATGAGTTTCTGTGTTTGAATGCTCAAACACTTGTGGCTGATCTCTTTGCTCCTCACACATATCCATCTGGGATTTGGAGGATACATCCCAGAATTCATATCATTTGGGATTTATTTACTTGCTGTCTTAAGGCTTCCTTAAGGTAACTGGGTAATAAAAGATAGTAAAGCTAACAAACTAAGCCATGAAAAAACCCAAACATCTTAAATGGGATAACCCATGTCAGCAAAGATAGCCAACAGCTGGGTATCAAGCACAAGTAACCCATATTTTGTGGTTAAATCAACAGATGAGCTTACTAAAATACATCTCCATGCTATATATATATAATTTGAACAGGGCTGGAACCTTTTCTTATCGGAACTACAGCAGATAACCATTAAAACTGCTGCTGGAACACAGCAATACAGCAGAGCAGCTTGGAACACATTCTCTCACACACAGAATGTGATTTTACCTTCCACTATCAGACCAAACACTCTGAAAAGCACCTCTCTAACTAGTTGCTGAGCCATTACACGTTCCCTTACCACCCCTCAGCAAAAAAGCAACACAATTTAGGATAAATACATAAGTAGTAGTTGTACAATCATATTGCCCATTACTTTTAATAATTTAACCTCCATTATTTGTAATAATGTTTTCATTTGTTTCTGCTGTCTGGCAACCTCTGGCAATTTTCAAAATTAGGTCCTCTCTTCATACCGTGATTGAGAAACTGAAATACTACAGCACTGAAATATTGTTGTAACTCCATTGCATCTGAAATAAATTCATCTGAACTGTGAAGATATTTTTTTATCTCTTTTCAGAGCTTATATCTGAAGTGAGCTGGTCCCACTATATAAACAGCAGTTACATAGACCTTTTCATCCACAAACATCAAACACTCCAAAACAGGGGCACATCTTTTAGCTTTATTTCACAGCCAAGGGACAAGACAGCAAACAGGAACCAACTCTGCAGAAGAGCTGGTACTGAAACCCAGGCCTTCTCACATTTCCTGTTCCATGACTTACTCACTGGGATTACATTCCTTCCATTCTCTGGGCATCTTTCCACCTTTTCATTAACCTCCAGTAGCAACCATTAACTTGCCTGGAATTACTAAAGAAAGGGGAACTGAAGGTCATCTGTGTTTTTGAGGAGATGGGCTAGAAGCCCACCAGCAATCTAATATCAGGCTCACTCCTGGCAGGGAACGTTGCCACACGGTTCTTTCAAACCTTCTCTGGCAGCAGAAAGATACTGAAATGCAAAATACAGCCAGGAGCCATGAAGTCTAATGAAGAGCCAGAACGAATTCCTAGCCTTTTTCCACCTCAGTTCCACCGATACAATGAAGTGATTCCCAACAAGCAGCACAATCACTCCGAGTGCCAGAGCATGAATCAGCACATTGGTCCTCTCTGCCCAAGGATTCTCCAGCAGTTATCACACTATTCTCTAAGGCCTTTGCTCTGCTCAGATCTCCCACTGCCAGCAAAATGAAACCTTCCGTGTTTTATTTGCAGGATCTGTCATAGCACCTCATTGAGGGTAAAGAAGTCTCATATTAACTTATTCTGCATATTTCAGTTCTGTAGAGTCTCAAATTAGTTCCGACACTACAAGAAACCCTATAAAATTTATCCTTAAGCACCAATGGAACAATGTTAACACGCTGTCATGTACCATAATTGAACACATGCTTCTCTCAGGGTCTGACAGCCAATGTTCAGGGACTGCACTGTCATCGTCTGGTAATTTTTCACACTTCCTTTTTGACACAGTACAACACTATCAAGGGCCTGTCACTCAAGGCTTTGCAATAGCTAAGTTGAAAGTAAAAGGTATTTTCTGTCCTGGGCATGTTCTACTGTAACTGAAATAAATTAAAGCACTAGATACAAGCATTCTGAATAACATGTCACTTTAGTTTATAGAAATATGTAGGGATCTGAGTATTAACTTTCATGAAAGATGCAGGAATTTTGCAGCCACCAGAAGACCCCATTCTTTCAAAATGCAATCAGAGAGCAACAATCTCTGTTGAAGTGCCCATCTGCAAGAAGGAATTCAGAATTCACTGGTCCAGAGAAGAGAATAGCCAACAGAAACTTACCTCCCTAGGCAGATGCTCAGAGAGCTCACATGGGAACTGCTTTGAATTGGGACTGGACCCTGATTTCTGGTGAATTCTTTAGCCACTGACAGATTCATTCCCTTCCTTGCACTCTCATACTGTCTTGTATTCCCTCTTAGAGGCAGCTGACACAGCCCTCCTGAGAGGAGAAAGGTGCAGGCTGAAGATTCTCCTACCTGAGGAGGCTTTAAATATTCGCTTCCCCATTAAACTGCTGATTTATTATATACAAAAGTGGCTAAAATCACCCTTGAAACCAAATAATTTCCACTTAATTCTTTGAA
This sequence comes from Poliocrania exsul, assembly GCA_035041345.1. Lineage (NCBI taxonomy): Eukaryota > Metazoa > Chordata > Aves > Passeriformes > Thamnophilidae > Poliocrania > Poliocrania exsul. Next base: position 2,776,666 of record JAWWLZ010000022.1, read on the forward strand.
AGAATGGGAACCAGCATGTGTCCTTGGGAAGGTGGTTTGAGCTATGAATCCACAGCTCCTGCTCTACATGTGTCCACTGAGCCACTTGCCTGTATATCCCTGCTGAAGACCCAGTGCCCTCCACTCTTGCTGTGGGTCACATACTGGAGGACAGCCCTACAAGGTACAGTGTAAAGCCATTTGGAGAGAGAGAAATGGGCTCTCAGTGACTGATTTTAGGTACCAGACATAATACAGATGTGTTCACTTAATGCTCTGCACAGGGTGGTTTGTCCTCCTCCTCAGAAGGGCAGGCTGCCCCACAGGAGCAATGCACCAACATAATTGTGTTGTTTCCCATCCAAACCAGCTTGTGCAGCAGTTGTCTTGGTACCACTTTACAGCCCTGCACTGCTCCACATAGCACATTAAGCCACAGCTGCCTAAGAACGACATCCTACCTGGATCTACCCTTCAAGTCTGAAAGCTCTACACAAAGGACTCCAATCAAAAGTTTCTCCCATCTCACTAGTACCCACATGAACACCAGGTCTTGCATTTTCCCTCCAAACTGGTTGAGCTATGATCCTTTGTGAACTGATCC
>JAWWLZ010000022.1:2800718-2815868 GCA_035041345.1 Poliocrania exsul
TAAATGCAAAACATTACAGGATTCAGAATATATACTTAATTGCCTGCCAGAGTTCAGGAAGCTTTTGGACAATGCTCTCAGGCACAGCATGTGATTCTTGGAGGTGTCCTGTGCAGGGCCAAGAGTTGGACTGCAACGACCCTTATGAGTCCCTTCCAACTCAATATATCTTATGATTCTATGAATTAGCACCTTTATTGAATTTCAGAACAGTTCCACACCTAGGAGAACCTTTTTCTGCAGATCAGAGTAGCTATCCAGAAAAAATGCCACTCTGGACAATTTCCTCTTTTACTGAATTAGAGGAAAACATTCAGCCTTTCTTTTTCAAATGTCCATCCCCCATTTTCTGCATAGGTACTGGGGAGTCACACAGGAGTCACATGCTCATGCATCTTCCTCTACTATGGCTTTCTGAAAACACAGAGGTATACAATAGACAATTGTACTAGAAATACAGAGAACATCATTTCCCACCTTTATCTTAGAGGCTGGACACAACAGAGCAAGGTGCTGAAGAATGGGATGCTTTCAACAAGTAACTGATCCACCTGCACCTGGCTAGATGTAAGGCGGGGACTCACCCTCATTAAAGTGGAAAGGCTTCATGTGGTTCCATCCCACTGATGTCACCTCCCAATAATGGACCTTCTCCTGTTTGTGTTCTTCCTCTTAATCCTAATGGCCTACAAGTTTCTGTCCTGCTACAAAAGTGTGATGAAACACAGAGTCACAGCAATCCCAAAGCAATGGGACCCCACAGCCCAGGTCAGCCCTCAGCCATAGGGGTGGCCAAACCACTCCAACATGCACTTGGCACCTGGTACATCCCTAAGGACAGTTAAGATCAGAGTCTCCCACATTTTGTAAGTGCATAACAGGCTTTCCACAGACACTGCCCAACATAGAAATCCTTGTTCTCAAGTCTATCAGAAATTAAGAAACAATTCCATTACTCCCCAAATTTCCTTTTGCTAAACCAGTCAGCCCACTGCTTTATTTAAAGATACACAAGATAGGTTACCCTTCCAAATAACTATTTCCCAGCTGCTCTTTATGATGATCTCATTTAATTCAAAGTTGAATTCTGCTTTAATAACTGTGGTAAGTTTCAGTTATGTAGGGTTGGATATATTTTAAGACAATAGAAATTTGTTTAGATGGATACAAAACCAGAGTGAGACTGGAAAGAGCATCTGCTATCATGGAGAATCTTTATAATTCTTTATACATCATAGGCCATACATCAAAGGCCACAATCATCTGAAAACTCAGTTATATAATCCCTTTTAAAATGGCATATTAAATTTCCTTTTTTACATCTTCCCAAAATACAACACTCAAACTGCATTGTTTGTTTCTTTGGTTTTAGAGCATAAGTAGCAATGAATGAAATAACTCATTCCAACAACTTGGATAATTTCTGTACATTTCAGAACATGGAGAAAATGAGGACAAAAATGGCAACAAAAGGGAACACATGCAAGCTTCATTGCATCCTCTCTGTGCAGTTGCTATGCAGCAATTGCCTTCCTAAAAAGAACTTTGGCTTTTTTGCTTACTAACATTTCGTCATTCAAGTAGATACAGTATGTTCAGATCCAAAGCAATTTAAACGAAGTCTTTGCTCCGAGAGCTGTCTCAGATAACTACTAATTAGAATGTACATGCCCTCTGACTTGCTCATTTTGAAACTATATTCACAATGGGACAGAATACACAACCTAAAAAAGCAGCCAACACTACCACAAATACAGAAAAGTCCTCTCTTCACCCTCATGCAAAAAAACAAAATGAAGGAGGCAGGCACCCAGCCTGAAGAAAAAAAAAGAAAAAAAGAAAGAAAGAGCATTTTTGGCAGTCAGTGTGGGCAACCTTTGTCACTGCTGTCTTTTCCAACAGGTTTCTGGCCAATGCTGTTTTACTCTCCTGTGTTCTGCTATGGATATGGGCATACTGAAAGCTTGTGTTGTAAACAGCCACCTGTTTAATCCTTCAGCTATAGTAAAACACTTAAAACTTTGAAAAGGAAAATAATCTATTATGCACACACTGGGAAAAGAATTAGTAAATCACAGGTCTTCATATGGATTTAGGTACAGAATTTATCCTCTTTCCAAGGATAAATGAGAAAAACTAAGTGCTCTACAGGGGTCCAGGATTACAATCCTAAATTAAGTTACTAGTACAGATTTCTTGGCCATAAACTTTAATCCATACACCATGAACAGTCTCATGTGGCAGGAGGGGACTGTGCTGTTGTTGCTGCTGCACAGCCACCATCCTCCTCCATCACCGACACAGCCAACACCATTTGCCCATCAGGTAACCAGGCTAAACTGCTCACAGCCTTATGGCCTGCATTGGGAAATACATTCTGCCAGAGGTACCACAAAGAAGCACCTACCAAATCAATGCTAAGCATCTTGAGAAAAAGGCAAACATATGCTTTTATTTTCTAGTCCCAGGGCAAGGGTATAGGTCCCTTCAAATGGACTTTTGTAAGATTCTGCCTTGAGTGGGCAGTTGAGTGTTTGGGTCTGTCCTGTCAGAGGCTTCTCTTTTTATCCCATGGAAGCACACCCTGCCCAACCGCAAAGGCTGCTATTCCTTCTGGGAATAGCCCCACACAAAGGCAAGGGCATGGAGGCTGCCCTCGAGGATGAAAGTCCCAAACCAGAGTCTGGTGCTGAAACTGTAAGGTGTAAGACACAATATTCTGGCCTTGCTAAGCCACAATGACATGGGACAGTTCATTAATGTTTCTGCTACAAGAGGTTTTATTGGGATGAAGCTGAGATTTCACCCCATGGTTCTCCAGTTCCAGCTCTTTTAGTCTGCAAAATGCACCTGATGTGAAGCTGGATAGGAAGACAGAACACTTTTAAGGTTCTTCTGCTTTTCATAGCTGTGATGGTTTGTTGACCACCTCTCCTAAGGAGAGATTTCTGGTGTTTTTCTGTTAAGTTCTTCCTTTTCTATTGCCAGTAAAATACATGAAAATATACCAGTAGAGTCACTCAGTTGTTCCCTGTGGCTTTCAGTAAGGAGGAACAATTACAGAACAAAATATTTATATCAGCAGGCAGAGAGTACACATGTATGAATACTTTGTATTTTCCCTGGCAAAGCCCTCTAAACTGGCCAGAATATATAAAAGAAAAAAAAAAACTCCTGCAGCTACTGATCAGTTGATTTGAAGAAGATTATTAAAGTCACTTGAATTCTAGCATTCATTATCCCACAGCCAGCATGCTCTGTTGCTCACTAATCAGCAGAAGAGGGCTGATTGGGATTTTTATCTTCCTCACAGTACCACTAAGATTATACACAGACTTGAGAGCAAACCAACATTTCTACCGCAGTCAAAGAAACCAGGTTCAGAGTTATCCTTCTAAGTGATCATTCAACAGGTTGTATGGTGGTTCTGTAAAGGTTAATTGATCCTAAATTTAATTAGGCTCTTGGAACTCAGTCACACAGCTAGGAACACAGTTAGCAACACCATTCATTCACATATTTCTTGACTATTGTGCTTTTTAAATGAAGCTCAATCTATTGTTTTAGCTTTTACAAAAGAAATAGACTATTGCAGACAACTTTCACAAAACAAATTATAAAGTCAATACAAGCATAACAGGTAGATATTTTCAGAGATACTAGAACTTACTTGACTTGCTATCAGGAGAAAACATATCTCTGAAGCAATCCTTTAAACCACCTGGAAGAAAGGTTACTTTTGAACCCCTGCAACTTTGTTTCAAGTCTTTGCATTTATTTCCCTGTCTTTAAAAGGAGAAGAGTAGTACTGTTTACATTGTTCAGAAAGTAACTCCTCTTGTAAAATTATTTTCTTATAAAAAGTACAGAGTGATTCAATAAAAGGACATTTTAGAAGTGGTTAGTGAGACTGTTCATTTAGATCAAAATTTAGGAAACAAGCCTCAGCCTCTGAAATCAATCAGCCTTTCTATAACAGCAGCAGTATAAAGCAGCTTTATAAGGTAAAATCACAATTATCAGCTTTCTAAGAATAGTCCATGGATTTTCTCAAATGACTCACCAATTTTCAGGTAATAATTTTCATTCTAAAGCCAATGCAAATCAGACTGGTGCCACCACAGAAACTTCCCCCCCTCCTTCCCTGAGGTGAAGACGCAGACATTCCTTCTCCCATTGATCCCACCTCACCGCAAACAATTTCCATTGCCTTGTTGTTTGCCCTGCCAATGCACACTGTTACCACATAATCTACTTAGGAAAATTTTCTAACTTAGGCACTTTCAGAACAGGCCACCCACATGGCCATCCCCTTTGAACACAGAACTGCTCTCAGGAAGGTGTTCGTCTTTATAAACAAGTAATAAAACAGGTATTTCCATCAATAAACCCTTGGCTGTTATAGTTTGGGGAAAGAGCCTGGCTCCTCAAACTATGATTTACCTTTCTGATTTCATCTGAGAAAAGATGAGACCTCACTCACTGACAGTTTGTTCAGAGAGCAAAAGACTGTGAACAGACGCACTCCCAGCATTGATGCCCCATTCCCGTGCGAGGAAAGCAACACTGGTTATTGCCCCAGGCTGCCCAGTAGTGACCGCGGGCGCTGCAGCCGCTGCCGGCCCGTCGGGGCCGGGGGGCTGTGTGGGACCCCTCGGGTGGAAGGAGGGCTCGGCTCCCTTCGGGGGAGCGAAACACCGCGGGCAGGGGGAGCGGGGAAACCAGCGTGGGAAGTACGGACACTGCCCCAGCCCGGGCACTGCCGTGCTGGTTGGAACCGCCGCCAGCGTTGATGACAAGCAATAAAATGTTTGTTTTTCACATTATCATCGCAAGCACCTCAACTAGAAAAAGCGCAACGGGAGGCGGCCGCCGCGGAGCCGGCGCTGTGAGGGGGAGCCCGGCACGGCGCCGGGCAGGCTGGTGGCGCCGGGCACAGCGGCTGTGCCTCCGCACGGCACCGCGATGGCCCTGCTGTCCCTGCTGCCTCTACTGCCCCTGCTGCCTTTACTGCCTCTACTGCCTCTACTGCCCCTGCTGCCTTTACTGCCCCTGCTGCCTTTACTGCCCCTGCCGTCCCTGCTGTCCCTGCCGCCCCTGCTGCCCACGCTGCCACTCGGGACGGGCCCGTGGGTGTCCCGGGGCCGCCCCGCCCGTCACACGCCCCTCTGCCCCCGCGGGACAACACCGTGCCCGCCGAGAGGGACCTGGGCACGGCGGGACCCCCTGAGGGACTGGGCACGGCGGGGACACCCTGAGGGACCGGGCACTGCAGGACCCCCGGGCGGGACTGGGCACAGCGGGACCCCCGGCAGGGACGGGGCACAGCGGGACCCCCGGGAGGGACCGATCACTGTAGGACCCCCCTCCCGGTCCCGCCGCCCCCCCGGCCAGGGGCGGCGCATGCGCCTGTCGCGGCGGGGCAGAGCAGCGCGGGCAGCGATGGCCGGCGGGGAGCAGCGCGGCGCGCCCGGCCCCGAGCGGGTGGCGCTGAAGAAGGAGATCGGGCTGGTGAGCGCCTGTGCCATCATCATCGGTAAGGGCCGCCACCATCGCCTGCGCTGTTGTCACCGCCCGTGCCGGTATCGCCGCGTCCCGCCGTGCCGGGAGGGGGCTCGGGGCTGGCAGCGCTGTCGGGGCTGCGGGACACGGCGGGACACGGCGAGCGGGGCTGCGGGACAGCGGGTGCAGACAGGGCGAGCGGGGATACGGGACAGCGGCGATCGGGGCTGCGGGACACGTCGAGCGGGACTGCGGGACACGGCGGGACACGTCGAGCGGGGCTGCGGGACAGCGGCGGCGAGGACGGCGGGTAGCTGTCGCTGTCACTGTCGCTGTCACACGCGGTCCGTCCGAATGTGCCCGCTGAGCAGCAGTGGCAGCGCTCTCTGCTCCAGACTGAACGCAGAACCGCGAGGGTTTTCTGAAGTCTTTTCGTGATGGCACGTGAGTTTGTTGAGGCTTCTGTGGCGCTCTCTCGAGCAGGTGGATTGGTGTGTCTGAGGTCGGGGTTCTCCAAAGCGAAGGTGGCATTCCCGGGGGTGCCGGGCCCCGCCGTGGCTATTGCGGAGGTGGCAGCGGTGGCGTCGCTGGCAGTGCCTCCTCCCGCACACCTGGTGCGCGGTTCGGAGCCGGACCTGAGCCTGCTGCTCCCACAGCAGAGCCAGAACCGGGAAACTGGGGCACGGTGTGCCCAGCACCTTCCCTCGCCCTGCTCCATCACTGGGGCGTTTGGGCTGGGGAAGTGCAGCCAAGCCTGGGGAAGGAGCAGTTTTCCAGGTGAGTACAAGCAGCCTGGACTGACCCAGTGAGCCTCAAAACCTCGTGGGAAGACCCAGCCTTTACCTTCACCAGAAGGTGTTGGAAAGGCTCGCAGTGACAGCTGGGTCAAGGTCCATGGCAGCAGTGGGCACAACAGAAGCTGCTGCATCCTTGGGAATACACTGTTCAGTCACAGAATTGGCCGGACCACCCCTTTGTGTATCTGTGATTGATGCCACCAAGCTCCAGGAAGAGGACTTCACTGCAGGCTTCCTGTAGGTGATCAAAGTGTCCTACTGCAATTTTATGGTCTCAGTCATGTATCCCTTTATGTCCAATTTAGGTGAATACGGTCTTGCCAAAAAAAAAAAAAAAGAAAACTTTCGATGCCATTGAACAGGATCTCTTGCATTGTGGGCAAGGCTGCCATATGAAAGGAAAATATTTTATTTGATTCCCACAGCAAAATACTAAAACCTGTACCTGCAGTTTGTGGAAAGATGTTTTCTAGGTATACAGAGATACCTTTACTTTGAATCTCACAGGATATTTAAGGGGGGAAATCTACTTTCTGGATTGCAGTGGAGCACAGATGACCTCGTCTAAGAGTGGAGTACTTGGGGGTATTCAGAGCAGCACAGTGCTGTAAGTGAGGCCCTTCCAGGGTTAGGTATTGCCTGAGTTGCTGCTGGATGTAGGGAAGATTGATGGCATCTCTGTCATTTGTTAGGTATTAGATAATGGTATCTCAAGACTGCTACCCTGCTCTCCCAGTTCCCTTCCCAGTCAGGCTTTCATCAACCTGACTTTGCAACATCTTGCAAGCAGAATACATCTATCTAACACTTGTCTAAATTAAACAGACAGCCTCTCATCTAATCAAGGACGTTTGAGCAGGGAAAAGTACTGACATTTGTGATAAAGTCTAGTACTCTCAAGTGGTGTAAGTGTTAGAGAAGGTATCTGCTGTGCCACATAAAGCCTAAAAATTCTTTTGCAAATTTCCCCATATTTTTTAAAAGGACATTTGAAACACAACCCTAGAATCCTGTTATTGAGTTTGATTCGTCTGTGTGCAGATGTGTGAAATTACACCAGGTATCACAAATTCTTCAGTCAGAAAGGGGTATATAGCAGGAGTGTAGTAGGGCTTTGTAGGTATCACTACAGAAAACGTGACAGCCTCCAGTCAGAGGACACTGTAAATGACACCACATCACCTTGGATACCATTACTGGAGTTAAATAAGTGAAATCTTATTTAAGACTCCTTCAGCAAAAAAATAAACAAATTAATTCAAACTGGTGTTAGGCAACCAGTTAACTCACAAATTTTCTGCATGATAAAATTCATAGGGGAAAGACTTATTTCCAAAAGATTGAATGTGGAGGGAAAATGGGTACAGTCGGTGTGTCATGGCCCTTGGAACTGATAACAGACCAGGAGTGTCATGTCAGCCATCATATTGAATTTCCTGTTCTGAGATGGGAAGGGAAACCTATTTCAAGGGTTTAGACATCAAATTCTGATGTGTCAGAGAACCCCAAGAAAAAACAGAAATTGTGTCTTCTTGCTCTGCTTGGAGTTAAAAGAAGATTATGCTTGCTTTTTTTTTTTTTTTTAAATGTTCTTGCAGGTTATCTTTATTCAAATAGTGTATGAAAGTGCTGCAGATACAGAAAATGTAAGAGCCTATTTTTGCATTATCAAACAAGTTTTATGCTGTGATCTGCCAGCATTCCACCTAATGTTCAGGTTTAGCTGACTGTTCTACAAGTATAATCAGCTACAGGATGGATACAGAGAATTATAACCTTCTAGTAATTAGGAAGAGGAAACTCTAGGGAGCATTTGGAAAATACTCCAAATGTGAGCTATGTTATTCTGTTATTTATGTTATGTTCTGGTTGCCTCCTATACACTTATTCTGCTTATTTAAAATAAAGCATTGTATGATTTGCAGTTGGAGGTAAGGAGGCAGACTGGGCCAGGGAGCACTCAGAAACCAATGAAATCAAGTGAAAGGGAAGGGCTGGAGGTGGGACCACCATTATCTGGTATATTTGAGAGTATTCCAGTAATGTCAGGGGCTCTTGATATTTCACAGTCCATTAGTACCCTGTCACAGTTGCAACCAAGAAAAGACAAACAGCCTCTAGATGCAGGTACATTACTTGAGCTAGGTTGAACATGTTAGATGGTTGAACCCGGAGGAACAGGTTCTGCCTGTTGGAGCCAGAGAGGGGCTCAGCCTGCCCCGAAAACATGGGACTTGTCCTGGTTCAGGAAGCAGGGAGGGCAGAGGCCACCCTTGTCCTGCCAGCTGCCCTGCAGCTCCCATACCTGTCCTAATTCCCTGCAAAACAGGTGTCCCTTTCCAATCTTTTTGCCATGTTTTGACTTACAGGACAATTTTCTTATTAGTTTTACAGCCAAAATATTCATCAATACAATAAATTGCTATGCTGTCTTAATGCACTCACAAAACTCCTCCTTTCAAATTTTTATCCTTTCTTTATAGAGGTTTGAAAGGCTTCGCAATTAGAAATATCAGTTCATCTAATAGAAGATATTTTAAAAAATTAGCATAACAAAGTACATCAAATTAGGAATATAATATGCCTGTCCTATATCCACCCCATTGAACAGTCTCCTGAGTTCTTGCTTCTCACAACTGGCCTTCTCACAGCATGTCGGTCCTTCATTACTTCATTATTTATACTTTTTAACTTGCATACAAACAAACCTGATTGGAGAAGAAAGCTGTTTCCAAACGTTGTTTGACACCGAGGCAGAAGACACCTCTTTGCAGTATTCTTATGTAAATGCAGGTACTAAACACAAAACCTTTCTGTTTAACACTAAAAAGAGACTGATACTTAATGACTGCAAAACTGAACAGTCTTTACTAGTAGTAACAAACTTTTCTGGCCATTTCCCTGCCACAGAATTTTGGAAAGTGCCTGAGACTTCCTGTAGAAGCACCCAAACTGTTCTGTCTCAGGCATGGTTATGTACAGTGAAAACAAATCTGTCATGGGCTCCAAACATTAATAATCTTCTAATGTACTCAGTTACACTACAAATCAAACTTGCCAATACTCTGATGAAATGATACAGCTTTAAAAGTAGTGACTTATATGCTTTATTGTCCACTAGATAATAATTTACTATATAATTGTTTGAAACCCACTCTAGATATTATTTAGCAGACACAGAAATCAATGCTGTATTTAATTCACCAGTTATTTTATGCACATACTCATAGCTGGCTTTACATATCATTTGCAGAGCTATACATGTAATTAAGATTATTGCATGTGTCTTTTCTATGAGCACAGGCATATGAGCTATACTGAGAAACTTATTCAGTGCCTTCCTGAGAGATTTGCCTGTGTAGAGGAAAAGCTTGTCTATGAGTAGTTTCTACTGCATTCCATAGTTCTTTAGAAAACTACAAGAATTATAAATAGCAGCCTGATTAATGTCTGATACCAGCTTGGGTCTTTTGGTCTGAATAACAAAACTCACCATTCTTATATTAGAAATGCACATTTAACTGTGTACACAAATTGCATGTACAACACATGTAAGGAGACATTTGACTGTTTAACACAGATCAAGCAACTTTATATAAAACAGTTAAGCATCTCTTAAAACTTGTTTATGTGACTTGTAAAACTGCAAGAAAGTAGCCATAGGGTCATACTTGCATTATGATGACATCTGTTGTATGCTCATGAATCGTTTTTTTGTCAGGTTGTATAAGACCTACTAGAAGACCTACAACTTGAGCCACAGTAAAATATGTCTGCTAAAACTAAATACACCTTATTCTGCTAAGCACATGCAGTCAAGTTATCTGCACCAGCTGACTTGGCATTACTTAAAAAATGCTTGCAGTGCTTATTCTACTCTCACAGAAGTTCAGTATAAGATCCTTTATGAACTGGTCCCTGATTCAAGTCCAGTGATTGTATCAATGCTTGTTCAGCTGACCGGTGAGCAGTATGTTCAGTATGCTAGTCCTGAAGTAACTTTCTGGATGTACTTTCTGGATGTATCTGTCCATATTGCCCAGAAAACAGCCCATTCTTACTTTTTTCATAGCTGACACCAGTCAGTCAGCCTATGGATGGTCTCAGCAGAAGACATACAAGCTGAAAAGCCTCCTGAACATTGGAGATGCTTCCTTATGTCAGGGTTGTCCCAGTAAGTGGTGGAACTGCTGCCCCCACCATGATAATGCACCAAGGGAACAACCAAGTAGGTTCCCTTGGCTGTCATGGTATCTGCCAGCATTGTACTCACATGCCAACAATTGTATCTGCATGGACAGGGAGATTTCTTTGCATAAATAGCACTTCCAGGAGCAGTGCTTCCAAGTTTTCCTCCTTCTCATTAGCAGAAAACTATTTACCAGCCTTCCTGTGTGTCAGTTTGCTCTCTCCTGTCCACTGTGTCTCTTGACGTTCTTACATACCGTAAATGCCACAGTCTTTATAGGCAGAAACCTGGAACAGGATTTGGCAACTGGGGAAGGAGAACACATGGAATTGGGAATAGCCTTCACACTCCTTTTTCATAACACACAAGAACTTAAATGGAAATGAATGGCTATCAAGTCCCACTGCTTGATGAATCCTCTCTGATCACGTGTCATGTGCCACTATTGCTTTAGACTTGGGATTTGGTCGCTGAATCAACTGGCATCCATCAGATCCATCTGTTTATCAAGTAACATATCAAATCATTAGGGGATCATTCCTAGTCAGACACAAGGGACTTCACTGGAATAGTACCTGAGTTAAAGGACTGCAGGAGAAAGACAGGTGTATGAAAAATGCAGTAAAAAACCCTACCCATATCTTTGGGTGATTTCTTCTGATTTCTGTGATCCTACCTGGGTGATGTTGGATCAGGAATTTTCTCCCTCTCTGAATCCATGTGAGAGAATTTCACTTTTATAGCTAGCTGAAGTTTCAGGACACGCTTTTGTTCTCTGACTTGTGAGAGTAATACAGATTACACTTCAATGGTTCTCTCAAAAAAAGGTGTTTCTAAAAAGAGTAGCCTTCCTTATCTCTGTTACACGCGTTGCTAACTGATCTTTTTGAGCATTCAGTTCCACATGGCACTTGCTGACATAACACACAGAGGGTTCATAAAAGCACAACTGATTTTTTTTTTCAGGGCAGTAGTTCAGGATCTAGCTGAGACTGTAGAGAAATGTGATTCAGTATCTTGTCCTCTTATAAATGTGTATTATGGTGTAGTACAGTCAGCAGTCAGTTTTTGTTCAAGATAAATGGCACATCTTCCTTACTAGTGAGAAACCACCAAGACACTTCTGAGGCACTGGTGAATTTTTTTACCATATAATCCAGAGACGTAGGCTCAGATTCAAAACTACTGAAAATTACATGTCCAGGTTCCATATGTACATTAAATCTGATAGATGTCCATAATTTGGTGTGATGCCCAGAATTAAAAAGAGGCTCATAATGCTGAGAAAGATCAGACACTGCATTTTGAAAGAAAGAAACCTAGAGATGCCCATCCAAAATGCAAGTTACATTTTTGGCATGATATTATGGGGTGATGACATCTTATGTTCTTCAAGACTGTTCCAACATACAGTTCTCCATCAGAATTGTTTGGGGTACCTTTCACCTGAGCTTAGGGAGCTGAAAACAAGCTGCAGTTTCCTTTGAAAGTCAAAACCATGGGAAAGTTCAAATTAAAATGGTAAAACTGCAAGGAGATTCTGCAGCTTCTCTGGGCTAGCAGTTTACATCTGGGACTAAACTTAACAGAGGAAGGCAAAAAGAACTGGAAATTCCTGACAGAAAAAACCAAACCAAACAAAAAAATATCCAAAAATGACAAAAATAAAGAAAAATAAAAAAGCCCTTTTCTTTTAAATTGAGTATTTCTGGACAAAGTAAAGGTTTTGTTTGTCCACAGATGTGCCTTTCTGCTGCAGTCTGTGTCCAGGAGAATTCAGCATATGAAGTCCCACATGTACAATACAAAGAGCAAGAACCAAAACAGCAGCAAAAAGACAAAGTGTAAAATGTCAACATGAATGAATCCTTCTCATATAATCTTCAGGGCCTGATGAAAACTCTTTTGCAAAAAAAACCTAATTTGTACTTTATAGCAGCAATTCTGTTTCCACGTTGTTAACCATCAGGTATTTCATTGACTGATGTTTTCAGTTTGGGTGGGTTCAGTTTGGGTGACTTTTGCTTGTTTTGGGTTTTTTTTACCTTCTTACCTTCTAAAAAAGAAGAAAATTTTGATTGGGATACAATGACTGGTCACAACTGAAGCAATGAGCTTTCTGCAATGGATGTTGGTAGTTTAGATACTCTACACAAACTCCTTCTTCCTTGATAGATGGAAAAACAAAGGTAGCATCCTTTGGGAAGTGTCTTACTCCTGATCTGGCAGTACAGTGCCTGCTTTCAGCAGCGCCATAAATCTCCACTCGTGTTCCCTTTTCCTGTGCCCTGCAGCTCATTTCCTTCTAGCATAATGTAGCCTTTTCTGTTGAGAAAGTCTGTTCTGCTTTGGCAGGCTCACAACAAGCAGAAATGGTTTGCTGGAGGTTTAACTTTTTTGTGTTTGGAGCTTTTTGTGTGCCAGACTTTTCCTTTTGAGACCTTGTTTTTTGTTGGGCTGCGGGGGGAGTTTCTACAAGCTGCCACACTTTTTTGTCATCTTGATTGCAGCATGATAAAATGAGAAGGCATTTGTCAGTACTGAAGTGCCCCAAATATAAAACATCCTCACAGTGTTTGGTTTTTTTCTGCTGGTCCTGAAAAACCCAAAAGTCTCTCCAAGAGTTCTTTTGCAGATGTTCCATGGCAAAGAGCAGGGAGCCAGCAACCCAGCATGGACTGAGCATCTCAGCATCCTAATTCCTTTTTAAAGGCTTATATCCCTCTCTGTGTAATGAGAAAGCATGGAGAATATCCAAGCCCTGTTCTCCTGCAGAGGAAAGCCATATGTAGTGGTCAGTACATTTATTCACGTACCAACCTCCACAAAATCTCTTTATGCAGTATTAGTTTACTCTCCTGATGTGTTCTGGCACTGGCCCCTGCAAGTCAGGGCTGAAAAGCAAGATTAGAAGAGTGGTTGTCTACAAATTGTTCCCATCTTCAGGAACTTGCAGATTCCGTTTTTCTGATTGCAGGACAATGAATGAACCAATCTGTTGTTAGGGGGAGCTGTTTAAATTCTTGCTCGTGGACCTGGTTCATCATCCCTTTCAGGCAATAGAGACACATTCCACTGGATCTCAGAGCGAGAACGGTGGAGAGGAATACACTGGTGATGTTTAAACCTGAGGAATTTCTATATCATTGAGTAATGGATTAACCCTCACAGCTTAATTGCACCAATTCATTTAACACTTCTTTAGAATAGTACCAAAACTTACAAAAAACTAAAATCTTTCTGCATCTGAAAATGAAATGTTTTATCTGATCCTTAAATACTGGTGTAATCACACATGAAATATGGGCTAGAGGATCAACACTGTAAAACATAGCAGTAAAAATCAGTAAAACTAGAGAAATCAGAAAACTTCAGTTACTTCTAACTCCAAGAAATAGGTCAGTGATCTGGATGAGTGGCAGGTTTTTGTGCTGTGAAAAACAATAGCTCTTTCATCAGTTACATGAAGCTGCTTAATCTAGATCAGGCCAAGCATCTTAATATAGTATACCACGAAGAATTATGTGTGAACAGGACAAGGGCCTTGTTTGCAGTCATGAAAGGCAGGAAAAATCAAGTTAAGGAAGAATCTCATTCTCTTGAATAGGCTGGGTCAGAGAGCTAAAATCCACAAAGTTTATGTGATCTCTGACAATGCACATCTGGAGGCTGCCCATCACAAACCCTCAAATTCACCTGTGGCACTGGTCAGCTCATAGGTGTGTTAATTATGCTACATTAACTCTGGGCTAGATAATCACCCAGGGATGAGCAGTCAGGCTAGAAAAGGTTACTCTCTAATTATAGAGATGTATCCAGGCAGTGGAGGACAGAAGTTGAGGTCTCAATACTGAAAAGCCTTCTCTGTAACACAAGCAGTTTTGCAAAGAGGTCATTGCACTTGTATAGATGTGCATGATGTTACAAGCTACAAGTCTGACAAGATAAAGCATCCTTAGTGGTCTAGTCTCCTGTCATTCCTAAGTGTCTTCCACGTTTTCCTGTCACATTATGCAACCACCCTGAGAGAAGGATAAAAAACTATTAACACATCTCCTATATGATGGGTTTTTAATAGTATTGTGCTGGGAGCTCACTCCTGCTCAGGCCCTATGAGGACAGCTGGTAAATGTAGAGGAATGTTCCTTGTCTCCCTGCCCACCCATGCCTTGGAAAGGATCAATATGTGATTCTCCATGAATATAAAGATAATGACTGGCAAGGAATGAGGACTTACAGCTTTAACCTGTGTGCTTTTATAGCATGAAAATGCATTCTTTTGTACAAAACACCCAAGGGATCATTTTTTCTTAGGGAGTTGCAAGAAATGGATCAAGAGGTTGAGTTCCTTCTCTGGATTATTTCAAAATTCTTCAGCAGCTCTCCTGAGAACTTAATAGAACAGGATTTGCTTGCTTGTTTTAAGGAAGGTCACCTCAGACTATATTTCATTTCCATTTGCCCATGACTTACTTTTTTTCTCTGGCCAGATTTTGTCCTGTTTTGATAGCAGACTTAGTCTTTGGTAGCTGAGGTCTCAAGCCTCTCTATGGGGAGAGGCTGAGGGAGCTGGGGTTGTTTACCTTGGAGAAGAGGAGGCTCAGAGGTGACCTCAGCACTGTCTGGAACTCCCTGAAGGGAAGTTGTGGCCAGGTGGGGGTT
>JAWWLZ010000022.1:2830074-2850485 GCA_035041345.1 Poliocrania exsul
CTTTCCCAGCCAGCTCCCAGCGTGAGGGCTCAGGTGTGCCCTGGGCAGCTGCTGCCAATGGGCCATTGGGAACAGTTTGTGAGAGATTACGTAGAGGGTGGAGAATATACAGCTTTGGTCACACCCACAGAGTGGTCCTGGTTGCTGAACCAGGACAGCTGATAAATTTTTGCCAGGGTATAATCAGATAAAGTGCAATCATGCCAAACCTGAAAAGCAGCAGGGGCTGTGGGCTTGTTTGCCTTTTTTTAAACAATTTTTTTTTAAAGTTAGTTTCTTTTCCTTCACTGCAAACCTGTTGTCCTTTGCAGGTAATATCATTGGCTCTGGGATCTTTATTTCACCCAAGGGAGTCCTGGAGCACGCTGGCTCCGTGGGCCTCGCCCTCGTGGTTTGGGTGCTGGGCGGTGGCGTGGCCGCCCTGGGCTCGCTGTGCTACGCCGAGCTGGGAGTCACCATCCCCAAATCCGGAGGGGACTATTCCTACGTCACCGAGATTTTTGGTGGCTTAGCTGGGTAAGTACTCCATCTCTATGAGCTAATTTGAAAATGTGTTTATATCATGTATTTGTTGTGGAAAAAAAAGCCACCTGGCTTGGAAGAGAAAACATTTGTCAATAAAAATGCTTTTGCAAAATCAATCTTTCTGTTCTCATTAGAAATACCAAATTGCCCCTACACAGACATCCCAGTGATGCTTCCCAGGGGAGGGTGATGGATGCTTTTACTCCCCTCACTGACTCAATAAAGTCCATGACAGAAAAGAACGATGCTGTGTCCAAGTGACATTTCTGTGTGCCAGTTGTGAATGATCAGGGCCTTGTGTTGAGGAGCTTTACCCACCAGGGAGGTCAGGCTGGAGCTACTGACCATAAATAAAGCAAAGCTGCTTCACTTGCTGCAACTGTACCAAATAACAAAGTGCTGTAAATACAGAGAGGGGCAATGCTAATTCAGGGAATGATTTCTCTTCAAAAATGCCTCTTAATGGAGTAGCATGGCTAAGGGAGGAAGGGACAAGCAAAAAGAGGTCATCTTTTCTATTCCAGTGCATAGTTTTTCATGTATTCAACAAGATAAATTAAGCTGTCAACCTGTACTCAGAGCTCACTAGAGAAGCACCAAAATATTCTGACCAGCTCTCTCATTAACAAGTAGAGAGGCCCAAAGAGATGCTGGTAGTTTAGTTATGAAAAATAAGCAGCATAACTGAAAACTAGAGAAAGAAGTGTGTGTGTGGGAACCAAAAAAAGAGTATTCCTTCTCATCTGAGATGGAAAACAAGCTCCCAACAGTTGAACTGGCTGCTGAGCAAGGGCAAATCAGAACAGGCACAGCACAGGGAGTCTGTCACCCAGTGCCACAGGAGGCTGTCTGTCCCCTGTGCCTGCCTCAGGGCAGTGCCACACAGGCACTGGGCACAGCCAGCATCACAGACACGCTGGGTGACCAAATAGGTTTCTGAGGCTTGTCAGACTTAAGCCATGGACTTCTGCTGGTTCTCCTGGAAGTCTGTGTTTCTTCAATTGATGGAATCACTCCTCTGAACTCTGTCCCACCTTGCACAGAAAATTACCCCCAGCATCACAGAACAGCTTGGTTAACAAATCTCAACCGACCTTCTCTGAGGTTTTTCTCTCTCTCAGGGGCAGGAGCTCCGTGGCACAGCCCTGCTGCCCCAGAACACTGCAGCAGGCAGGCAGCAGCTGCCCCATCTCCTGCCCAGGAACAGGGACTGCAAGGAAGGACCAGGCAAATGCCTGCCCAGAGAGGGGGTAGATTCCCCATCCCTGGAGGTTTTTAAACTGAGATTGGCTGTGGCACTGAGTGCTGATGGACTGGAGTTGGACCAAGGGTTGGACTTGATGATCTTGCGGGTCTTTTCCAACCCAGTCGATCCTGTGATTCTATGAAAGAGCACAGAATCTCACAAGCAGTCCCAACTGCCATTCCTTTGAAGGGAGGTCAGAAACCAGTAGAATTTCACAAACACAAAAGAATTATGCTTTCTAGGGGAGAAAATGAGAGTACTTAGAAATCAATTCTAATTAAACCTGGCTTTATGTTGTTCCTCAGCTCACTCTGTGCCATGTTCAGAGAATTTACCTGGTACCAGCAAGCACCAGGCTATGCAACTGCTGTAACAAACCACACACCAGTTGATCAATCCCTGCCCAGCATGTGCCTGGGAACAATCTCACCTCCCAGAGCAGGAAGTTCTGCTGGGGCAGTGCTAACTTGGTGTCCAGCTTTGTAATGCACAAGCAATACCAAAAAAGCACAACCTGTCACCTGAAGGAGAGCAGCACTCCCCTTCTTGTTGTGTAGAGTCTTCACCTTTTCTCCCAAGAAAATAAACTGTACTGCCAGTATGACAGAGGGTTGCATTAGGCAAGAAGCCTTCAGGTAGGTTTTGGTGTAAAAAGTCCTATTTTCCAGTAAAGCCAGGCTGGGATCACACCCTGCTGCACTTTGCTGAGCCACCCCCTGAAACCTGCAGCTTAGGGGAGCTCTCACAAGCACCTTCAGCTTCCCACTTTGGAAGCACCCATTCACCCCTGGGCTTAAAGGGGCCCTTTGGGAACCTGCACTGGGCCTTCCCTGAGGAAAAAAGCACTGCTTCTCTTTTGATTTAATCCTTCTGTAGCAAAGTACATCAAACTCAGCACACAAAGTTTTAGTGCATCCGCCAAATAACTTTCCCAATAGCCAGTTTGGATGGTCTGGTCTATCCACATAAAGGTGTTTGTTATAAAAGTATGTGCTGTACCCACCCAGATCACAACATCTCCACTTCTGTTGCCTTGTCCCTGCCTCCCCAAATCCTCCCATTTACTATGTTTTCTTGCATAGATATAAGGCACAAAGGAATACTGTTTGATTTCAACAGCCAGTGGGGTACTACATGTCCCAGTTCTGTGCCTGGCACTATTAATGGTTGCATAAATTAATAAAAAAAAAAAGACAAACAAAGCATCATTCCTAGGTGTGATGGGAAAAGGTGAATGGAATAAGAGAAAGAGGAAGGAGAAGGCCATCTCCTGAGCTGGCAGGAGCTCTGGCTGCAGAGCAGCAACCCAGCTCCAAGTCCAGCTTAAAGACAGCATGAAAATGCTGCAAAGTGGTGCTGATGGCAAACCTTGCCTGGAGATGACTCTGAGCAGGGACCTCGTTGGCCCCTCTGGCCAGGGGAGAAGGAAATGGTGAGAGAGGGCTTCTGTATGCCCAGGCTCTGGTCTGGTACCAGAGAGCAGACCTTTGCTTTCATCTTCATTTAGAAATCATCTTTTTTTAGTAGTATTAGTGTGTGAGCACAGTAACTGCAGGGCAGTGTCACAGCCCGTGCTGCTGGAGCCATCTAAGCACAGCTCTTTGTACCTGCACAGGGGCTTGCACGAGGCTGTGCAGGTCATGAAAAGAACATTACCCAAAGCAGTAAATCAAAGGCTTAATATGTCTTTTTGTGCAGAAGACAATGAATAAATTCAACTTCATGAAAAACCCTCCAGTGTCTTTCTGACAATACAATTTCTGAATGCTCAGAAATAAGGTTGCAGCTGACACAGCTAGGTGGTTGCAGTAAAATCAATCAGCAGAGAGATTTTAGCCAAAGTTTTGCTAAGTGTCACTCCCAACTGCAACTATAACATGCTTCAAATATGATTCCATGGCTCCTTGTTGTTACTGCAAAAATCTGAAGTTTCCAAAGGCATTAAGCCTTTCAGCAAATAGAATAGAATGAATAGTATTCAAAACTGGCTCCAACT
This sequence comes from Poliocrania exsul, assembly GCA_035041345.1. Classification (NCBI taxonomy): domain Eukaryota; kingdom Metazoa; phylum Chordata; class Aves; order Passeriformes; family Thamnophilidae; genus Poliocrania; species Poliocrania exsul. The sequence continues at coordinate 2,833,842 of JAWWLZ010000022.1, forward strand.
TTCTTAAACCAATTCTGTTTTTCCTGGGATCAAGTGAGCTGTACTACAGCATCTATTTCAAACTGTTTTCTTTTGTTAATGATGCACAAGTAGGGCACACTCTAATCTTATATTTTCACAGGCTGCTTTGACTCCATAACGTTTTCTATCTAATGCAAGATCCTCATGGGAGGATCCCATGAGGCACATCCCAAATACTTGTTTGAGAACTGATTTCACCAAGTCCTCTAGACTGTTAAAGACCCAGATCAAACCATGCTGTTTATTGCTTTCCACAGGTAAGGAAATCAGTATTCATAAACTATTCTGAGTTGGAAGGGACCCATAAGGATCATCAAGTCCAACTCTTAAGTCAATGGCTCACATAAGGGATCGAACCCATGACCTGGCATTATTACAACCAAGCTTGAACCAACTGAGCTGATCTCAGGGTATGCAGAGATATCTTCAAAAAAATTCACTTTTGGGTCACTGGCACTTCACATGAATGCCACACCTTCCCCAAAGCAGCACATTGCACCACAGATTGTCACTTATTCTAGCCTATGTCTAAAACAGGGGCTGGGCTCTAATTAGAGAAATTATCTCATGCATATACACACTGATGGGAGGATAGCTGTTAACTTCAATGAACTTTGGATCAGACTCAACAACAAAACACACCCAGCACAGGCCATCCAGCAGTAGCTATTGATGCTGGTTACACACAACCATGGCTTGCTAAGAGTACAGGGAGGTTATTTTACCACCAGCACATGCAGGAGCCCAGATTTCTCATACAAACTCGAATGTTCAGAAAAATACCCAAATAAACAAATAAACAAAACCAAGCAAACAAGAGCAGCTGCATCTTCCTCCTTCTCTCCATTCAGCTGTCTCAAGCCTGTTTCTAAAGATGTGATCACTTCTTAGTCAGCAACAAGAGATTTAAGTTCTCTGATTCCTGTAATCACAACTACTGGGTAACTGTGAGACTGCCAGGTGGGGTTCACCTCCCACCACCCTCAGGGCCACAGCTCAGCCCTTGGGGCAATAATTCCCCCACTTCCCACCTAAAGAGCCAGCCAAAATAATTCCAGGCGTGCCATGGTGACATCTCCCTACCTCAGGCAAACACCCTCTCCCCACAAGCAATTTAACCCAGATGCAGCCATTCCCACCTGGCTGGGTCTCTGGCTCCCCATCCAGCCCTGACAGCCACCACCAGCCCTGCAGGAACAAGGCAAGTGGCAGTGGGGCAGCCCTGGCCCCCACAGCAGATGCTCAGGGATGTGAATGTGATCTGAGTGACCAGCGTGGAGATCTTTTTCTCAAAGCCAGGTTTTGGTTAAAACTTACCTGTAGAAGCAAGATAAAAGTGGACCTACATCTTAGACAAGCTTCTTTCTTGTTTTACTGCCATCTCTCTTTTGAGCTCCTCATTTGACAGTGCAACTTTCTCCCCCTCTGCTAAAACGGTGCCTATCCTTTGATTTGAATTATCTGTCCTGCATTTCAAAGGCTGCATAAAACAGTCAGCCAGCCTATTCTACTGAATGATCCCATTCCCATTAAACCATAGTCTACCCAATACCAACTGTGCCACACTTCATACTACAACAGAGAAACGAGGGCAAGTTTTGCCTGAAATTCTGTTTTCAGAGTCATTCTTTCCATTAAATGCTTTTAGCTGAACACAGTTCTCAGCCTACATAACTTTTATAGGCTAAGATACACATGACAGGGAAGGACTGGTAGTCTCTGGCCACCAACCTCCCTGTATGCATCTCTGCCCATGCCCTGACAGCTGCCAGGCACACACCACCGTGACCTCACTCAGCACCACCAATGTTCTAACCCCACCAGCAAATTGTTAGTGCAGTCTTTAGGTTCTATTTATTTTTCAGTGAGGACCTGCTGAGTTAACTCACACGGCAAGCAGGGTCTGCAGAGATACCCCAAACTGGGTACATCATCCACACCACCAAATAGCACAAGCAATCACAGGAGAAAACTGTTCTGAACCTCAATGGAAAACATTAGAAATTGGAAAACAAACAAAACAAAACAAAACAAAAAAACAACAAAAAAGAGTCACACAACAAAATGAAAAGAAAGAAAATCCCCCACCTATTTTATTGTAAAAACCTGTGCCCGTTGGGATGGTACCCAAATCTTGTATCAGTCCAGGTTACCAAATTGACTCTGATAGCTGATAATTGCCCCTACTTCTCTCAAGCAACAAGGCAAAGTAAAGGATGGAACTGAGAGACATTCACCACCTTGGCTGAGGAGCACCCAGGAAGCAGCACAGCCTCCTCCACCCCTCCAGGCTAATGGCACAGAGAGGGATTCCCTCAGCTGTGCCAGGTTTATGGGGCTGGCAGCAGGGAACACATTGGGTGGGTGTAGCCTCTTAAAGAGCAACCTAGTAAAGAGCAAACAGTACAGTAATTATACTGTCTTATTTGGAAATACCATTTCAAATCCTCATTTGTGCTGGGCATCCCTGTGTGTTGCAATTGTGCATGTATGTGAATGAATGTCTGTGTGTGCATTGTGTGTGCATGTACATGGCAAGAAACTTCACTTTCTTGCAATGACTTCTCACTACAGAAATAATAATAATTCAAATATTTAAAAGCACTAAGCAGATCCACTTCTGCCTTTACAACTTTCTTTTCCTTTTCTCAGAATGAGAAAACAAAGTACCTCAGACTTTATATTTGCAGAGATACCTTGCACTCACCTTAAGGCACAGCTGGAGGCAGAAGGGGCACCCCGGCTGAGTGATCCCTCACAGAGCAGTGCAGCACCACCCTGACCTGGCCCAGGTTACAGGGCCAGCACTAATGGTGACAAGAAACCCCCCCTGTGACTAATGGGGAACTGGTGGCAGCCCCCAGAGTGCAGCTCCAGCCTGTGACTGGAGGCCCTGCCAGAACCCTTCAGAGTTGCCTTCAGTGTAGGGACTGCTGTCTGCTGTGGTGACAGGTCAGCCTGGGAGCCACAGAGCTGGGAGACACAACCAAAGCATGCCTGGTGGGCATAACCATCACTCTTTCACACATTCCTTTCAGTATGAGTAGAATCAGGGACTCACTAAGGTTGGAAAAGACCTCCAAGCTCACCAAGTCCAACTGTTAACCCTCCACTAAACCACATCCCCAAGTGCCACATCCACTTTCCTTTAGAACACTTCCAGGAATGGTGACTCCACCCCTTCCCTGGGCAGCCTGTTCCAATGTCCTGAACTGAACTTTGCTCTACAGTGTTTAATTTACAATCCAGATTGTTCTGAGAAGATGGGAAAGGGGGTGAGGAGAGACACAAGGTAGCTGTGAGCAGGAGGAGGGTGCTCTGCCCTGCTGGCTGAGGAGCAGAAGTCCTGCACAGCTGAGCGTGTGTAAGCTCCTGCAGGACATCCCCAGCACTGCTTTCTTGTGCCCTTCCTTGTTTCTCCAGGTTTCTGCTGCTGTGGAGTGCAGTGCTGATCATGTACCCAACCAGCCTGGCCGTCATAGCACTGACCTTTGCAAACTATGTCCTGCAGCCCGTCTTCCCTAACTGTATCCCCCCCTATAATGCCTCCAGGATCCTCTCCATGGTGTGTTTACGTGAGTATTTGCTCCTTGCACACACACAAACCTTGACTGGGTTTTACACGGGACCCCTGGAGGGGTTGCTCCAGCCAGGCTGGGGTCACAGCCACAGCTCAAAAGGCAGTGGGGATGTCCCAGGACAGGCAGTGTGACTGGTGTGGGATGTTGCATCCCTTTCCACTTGCCTGCAGCAAGCATGGTGGCCTGGAGTGAGGCACAACAGCACCCAAATCCCTGGTGGGTGCCAGGGAAAGTGGCAGCAGGTGAGCATGTGGCATGGGACAGTGCTGTGCTCCCTGCAGAGCCATGGGCCAGGGGACCCACCTCATCTGAGCCCTTCCCCTCCCTAGGCTTCTTTCACATTCCCAAATGTGAGTGTGCAGGAAGCCCAGCATGCTGCCAGCTTGGCATTAGTTACTCACAGAGCTGGAAAAAGCAAACCAGAGCTCCAGGTCTGAAGCTTCCTGTGAGGAGATGATGATCCCTGCACATCTAGCACTGCTCAGGCACAGCCACTGGAGCTGGGGAGAGCCCAACTGGCAGCACCCCGTAAGTGCAGGCTGGTGGCTGCCAGGGGTGCTCCCACAGCTGGGGCTCTCCCAGGGAAAGGGAATGCTCCTCCTCACCCTCATTCCTGGCCACACTAGAGCTCCCTGCAGGAACATCAGTCTGTGTTTTAAAATGCTGTGTGTTCTTAAATAAACATGATTTCATTTCACTGAATTCAGTGTTTTGCTCTGCAGTTCTCCTGACCTGGGTGAACAGCTCCAGCGTGCGATGGGCAACGCGCATTCAGGATATATTCACAGCAGGAAAACTCTTAGCCCTGACCCTTATCATTATTGTGGGCTTCATACAGATCTTTAAAGGTACTTTGTGAGACAGCTGTGACATGGGTATGGTGCTGTTGATAGACTTGATTTTTCCCACTTGCTGCACTGTTTCCTCCTTGCAAACCTACCTGCAAGGCTGTACACTCATGTGGCTGTGGAAAGGATGAAATGCTGAAACAGAGGGAGAAATGAGCTGTATCAGCTTAAAAAACCCCTTTCCAGTCCATCTTGTGGGAGTTCAGAGAATAAAGGAGGGCAGCTGAGGATGTTTCAGAATAGTTGCTTAATTTTTTTTAATCTGTTGTGTTTTCCTTGAATTTGAAGTGCTTGGGATGTAAAATGAATAAGCAATGCCTTGCCCAGGGCAGGAAAATGCCTCCTTCATTTCAGGCACTAGTCCAATTTCCTACAAAAAGTCACTTATAAGATTAAACATGGGTAAAAATCTCTCACTGATTCACCACTTAACAAAAAGCAGAAAGCACAAAAGACTTACAGTGTTTTTATCATGTATATGATAAGTCACATAATTTACAGAGAGCAAAAGGGTTGTTTTCTCAGTGGTAAAAGTCCTACAGTCTTGACAAATCTCCCAGCCCCACAGGAATTGTATTTTCAAGTGTTTCTAGTAAACAACACCAAACTCTTGTAGAAGAGAACTGCATGAAGGGCAGGTAGGAACTTACACTGTCCACCCTCACACAGTGCCGGTTGCAAAGGGTCCCCTGATGGTGGTGAAGGATTCCCACACAGCCCCACAGGCCTCACCAGGGGCAGCCCATGGGGACAGGAAGAGCATGAATCTCAGTTCCAATAAGGAATAAAGAATAAAAAGCCAAAGTTCACCTATTTTCTGGTGTCTCTGGTAGGTAGGGGTGGCTTAACCTCTTGCTTGCGCTCTCTGTGCAGGAAACTACAAAGAGCTGACACCAAGCAAGGCATTTGATTTTTGGATGACTCCATCCGTGGGGCATTTAGCTTTAGCTTTCCTTCAAGGCTCGTTTGCTTTCAGTGGCTGGAACTTCTTGAACTATGTAACAGAAGAACTGGTTGATCCCCGCAGGCAAGTACCCATTTCCATGCCATCCCCATTTCCTTGCAGTGCTGAGGCACTGGAGCCATCTGATAGAATTATCATTTCACAGGATGCAGTGCTGTGGTTCCACATCCGTGGGACTGGTCTTTCTAAAGGAGAAAGATTTTTCTTTAGAACAGATAGCAGGCAAGTTACAGAAACACTGAGATTAAAATCATATTGCACAAGGTATTAACTGAATTAAAGCAGCCTGTAGACAAAGCAGTATCTTTATGGCACTATTCAATCATACAGTGCTTTTATAGCAGAAAATTAACCACTGATGAGGTATCACACAAGCATCTACTGGAGGATCACCTTTATCAGAAATATGTTAAATTATCCTGGAAAATGCTTTGCCTTTTCATCCAAAGGGGATCTCCAACAGACACCTGAAAGAGAAGATGAGCTGTGCAGTGAAAGCAGCACTCTGTGCCCCAGCACAGCCTGGGCACCTGCCTGCCAAGGCAGCTGGCACAGGATCACTGCTGGTCCTGGGTATGGAAAGGGGCTTGGAAATTATTTACCACAAGCAGGTTGAGAAGGCTGGAGGGAAAGGGAATTCTAGTTTAGCAAAACTCAAATGTTTCAACAAGTCTGAACTGATGGAGTGGAAAGACAAATGCCAAGAGCAGCTCTTGGAGTGTTAGTTATTTCTGGGCATCCGATGCACACAGCAATTAAACAAGGAGAAATTTATGCTATTACACTGCCTGGATGGAAATTACTCAAAGCTGGAGCCTTATGAGATCTTGGCAGAAATAAAGTAAGTGTGGTAATGTGTTTTCTTAATAAACAACAACATCTTAATGGCCCACCACAATTTCAAAGCTGAATAATAGTAAGTTATGACTTAAATAAGGTAAATACAGCCTTAGTTGAGAAATAGCAAGAAAATGGAACAAGTGGCCCTTTTCTTTTTTGTAATTATTTTGGAAGCCTCTGGGGAGAAATTAAAATATAAACCAATAATTGGATAACCAAAACCACTTCCTACTTTCACTGAATCTGTTGAAAATCACAAAAGTTAAATATGTTTTTCAAAACCTTTTTTTCCAAATCTGACACACAGAGGAAAATGCATTATTGTGTTAGATATGGAGCAGTCCAGGTGTTCATCTCTAAGGAGGTCTCTGGGTTGGAGATCAGGCACATCTGTAATACTGGAATTTGCCACAGTATTGCATTGACCAGACCAGGTTTACAGCCCACAATGGGCCAAGGCAGCAGCTGAACAACAGGATCCCCTTTCTTTTCACAGCAGGTGAAAGTAATGCAAAGCATTTAATTCCGCCACGGTGCCAGTACACAGGACTTTTGGGAAACAACTGTTATTTTTCAAAACAGGCTGCCCCAAAGCCAATCAAGAGACCAAAGGGAACCTGTGGCATGTTCTTCCCAGGGGGCTCCCTGCAGACATGGCATTTTGTAGCACTTTTAGCCTTCTCCAACACTCAGGGGTCAGAGAGCCCATGGGAGCAGCGCTGCTTCCCTCCCGGGAACCCCAATGGCCCCACTCAGCTGGGTGACCTCCCAGGGCCCTACACTTGTTGTGGTCTCGCTGTGCATGACTGTGATTTCTTATTGCCCTCCTAATTCTTTTGGTAGGAACCTACCTCGTGCCATATTCATATCCATCCCATTGGTGACATTTGTGTATACGTTCACCAACATTGCGTATTTCACTGCCATGTCACCCCACGAGCTCTTGTCCTCCAACGCTGTGGCTGTAGTAAGTAAACCATTCCCTGCACGTCTAAAACACACTTTGATTTCAGTTCTGTGCTTTGCAGTGTATTTCAGTTTCTTTGCCTTCTGTTGCTTTAGACATTTGGTGAAAAGTTACTGGGCTATTTTTCCTGGGTTATGCCAGTCTCAGTGGCCCTATCTACATTTGGAGGAATAAATGGATACCTTTTTACCTCATCAAGGTTAGATGGAGTACAATTTTATGAACATTATCTGATTTGGGGAGGGGCTGTTTTCATTTCATTTGCTAAAGAAATGCTAGCTGATTTTGGATGTTGTAGAGCATGAGGTCGTTGTTGGGTGTGTTGGATACAATCAGTTATGAATTGCTCTGTTTCAAACCAGAAAATGTAATATTGAGCCATGAAATCTCTTGCAAACTAATCTGTATGAGTTACTGAAGTGTCTGCAGATGTGGAATCACTCACAGTAAGAGCCAAATACAGCTTTAGCATGGAACCAGAGTAATTTTACATCAGTAAAGTTCCAGTAGCTACAAGCTAAACTGTGCTTAGCTCAAAGAAGAGTTTTAGGGCCTGGTGCTGTTTCCAGTTGCAGGCATTTTCACACCCATGCTGGAAAAACTCCTTGCAGGCAGGATGCCTTGCATGCATGCTGCTGGTGGTGGGGTCAGAATCTGTACGGTCTGTTAGAATGTAGTCAGTGAAGTCTATTTGTGATAATTGACCTCTCTGAACTTCATTTAAAAGTCATGATTTTTTTTTTTTTGAGGAAATTACTCAAGTACCTTGGGGAAGTTATTTATCTCAGCACTTTCATGAGTATAATGACATGCAACAAATCTGAGAGCGTGTGTAACAAGTGCACTTAAAATATTAAGGCATGTTAAACCTTATCCAAAACCTTTTATAACTGTAAATATCCACGCAACCTTCAGAGTATTATTCATCCCTCCTTGGGTAAAGAGGCAGCAGATGGGCTGGGCAGGTTTTAGAACCCCTCAGAGATAATTCAGCATCTCAGAGCAGGTCATTTCACAGGTAACACAGCTGTTAGAGGCCCTGCATACTGAAGGGTCTATTCTAAATACCCTTGCCAGGTGACACAGCAGTCCCCAGTTGTGTCTCCAGTTCAGCCACAGCTCCCTTCCATGGGAGGACTGATGTGAGTGTTGAGATAAGAGGTGTTATATGGCTAAGGGCTGGACAGTCTGTTACATACCCAGTGGATTCACCATTACTCTTCTCATTTCCAGGCTGTGTTTCTCTGGTGCCCGAGAAGGCCATTTGCCAAGTTTGCTTGCCATGATCCATGTCAAGAACTGCACGCCCATTCCTGCCCTTCTCCTCTGTGTAAGTGTTTCCATCCCTGCTCTGCCACTGTAACCTGCTTTTAGAAACACTGTGTCATGGAGGGGGGAGCTGGAAAAACCCTTGAGGGGCCCAGAAGAGAAGTAAGGAGGTCTGAAGTGCTGCTGGTGGGTGCCAGCTGAGCAGCTCGGACTGCCCCAGAGAGAAGCAGCCTTCGGTCTCGGACATAATCCCTCCTTCTCCCCACCCCCTTGACACCTGGAGGGTTTCCCTCACACCTGACTCGAGTGGCAGTGGGAGCTCATTACCTCTTGTCCTACCCACAGCAGAGATAGGGACTGGCTTTTGAAACAGAGATCCTTCATTTAAGAAGAGATAAGCTCCTCAGACCAACTTCACCTGCTCTCTAGAAGCATTTGGAGATCCCCATGGTCGCTGCTAATCCCACTCAGGCAGGGCTGCTTTACATCCTGCCATCAAATCCAGAGACTTGGTTGACCCCAGGCAAAGTGCTCCTAAAATTACTTACTCTCAACAACCAAGCCATCTTGTGAGAGGTGATCAGGCAGTTCTCTGAGGGACACGGACATTTCTTTTCCACGGGCCAAAAAATTAAGTCGAGACAAAGCTTACAGTGGCCCTGAATAATGCACTGCTGAGTGGTACCTCAGGGCACCTGCAAGGATCAGACACCAAGGAGCCAGCTGTTGAGAGGGCTTAGGGGCTGGTCCAGTTGCTGGTGTGCTCCTGTGGGAACAAGATTTCTCTCCCTTTTTAGACAGTGTAAATTCTGCAATACTAATGACTTACAGAAGTTATTATTTGAAAAAAAGACTTTCTTATTCTTTTACCAATAGTGAAACTAGAACATGTGATGGGGTTTATGTTATGGGCATGGAAGATTGTACAAAATTGCTCCAAATAAGCCTCCTGTACATTCCCCTTCTATGACAAAATATGCATCTTGCTGAGGCTTTACAGGCTTTCCAGGTCTTAGTGCCCCATCACAAACAACTTGGATGTCGGGGGTTTGGGCTACATGGCACATCCATTCAGCATTTGCCATGACAGCAAATGGGGCCAGACTTTAGGCAGACCTAGGAAATACATCAGGTTCCTTCTCTCTTCCAAGGAAACACACCTAGCTCTCTGCATGGAGAAAGGGTTCTCTGTACATGGAAAAAGGATGTTTTAACATCACCAGTGAGACCTTCATTTTTACTCATTTACTATTTACTTCCAAAAGTCAAGGGGCCAAGCTAGATGTAAACTGATGTAGACTGGAGTTGTTTTTGCAAGGTGGTGAGGAGTGTCTGATCCCCCACTAGCCAAGTGGCAGTGTCCAGGTGACTGGGAGGGCACCACACCCCTCTGCAGCCATGAGCCAGTGAGGATGACACCCATGCCATGAGCAGATCTGACATATCACTGTCCCCTGTGCACAGAACCCTCATCACCCCTTCCTGGGTGTGTGTCCCCAGTGCCCCAAAACCCCCTTGTCACCATTTCCCAGGTGTGTCCCCTCAGTGTCACCAAATCCCCCATTACCCATGTGCCCAATGTCTTTAAACTCCATCACCACCACTTCCCATCACCAGTGTCCCCAACCCACCCTGTCACCACTTCCTTGGTGTGTGTCCCCAGTGTCTCCAAACCCCCCTGTTCCCACTTCCCAGATGTGTGTCCCCATCACTGCAAAACTCTTCAGTGGCAGTCGAGGGTTGTACACATGTATGACACTGTGTGCCTGTCAGGGGAGATCAAAGACCATGTTAGATGACACCAATGTGACACTGTATCCAATTTCAAATCCGTTTTGTGGTGAGACTGCTCAAGGTGGTGAAATCCCCCTGCCAAGCCTGCAAGGCTTTGAACAGGTGAACAAGGAAACCAAAGGGGCATTTGGTTTTGGTGGTGCTTAACTCCTGGTGCTGGTGGTGCAGAAGCCTTCCCTCCTGGGAGGACTTAATTATTGAAACAGCTAATTAAGAAAAATGGACATAAGCAAAAAGAGAGCCTGGAGTAAACCAGACCAGACTCCTGAGCACTCTTTGGAGGGATTTGGGTATTTACTTTCCCTCAGACAGTGTTCACTGGACTGGTACATGGGGCAGGTGAGGGCACAGCTCAGATCAGCCCCTGGGGTACCAAAAGACAGAGTGGGGGACTCGAGGATCAGCACCCTGGCCCCCAGACCAGCTCTCCTGGCTCTACAGCATTAGGCAGAGAGAGTTCCAAAGAGCAAGTGTAAGTATGGAAATTCCCACCATCCATCTGCCAGTTGCCAAACATGAGTAATGCTCAAAAGATTAATGATAGTGATCAGCAGTAACTTGAACCATGAGCCATAGGGGAAAGGGCAAACCTCTAAATTCCTTATAATATACAGGGCACCTGCAACAACATAGTGCCCTGAAAGGAACATGTTCAGTCTGCAAGAGATCTTTGCATCTTGAGTCCTCACCAGAGGATTCAATAGTTTTTAAAACACTTAACAGAAATGGGTGGAGTGAGAGCTCTGCCAGTCCTCCCAGACCTGCCTGCCTGGCCATGGGAAGCAGAGACACCTCTGCCAGCACCCCAGGGCATTTCTGAACTGACCCTCTGGTCTCTGCCTTCAGCACACCCCAAATAAGCCCAAATCCCCATTCAGCCCCACCCCTGGTGGAACAGCTCAGGGATAACACACTCAGCCACAGGAGGCAGCAGATGCCCAGCAGGGGCCATAAACAAAGGGAGTTTTAATGCTTTAATGGGATTTTTGCTTGGTTTTGTTGTTTTTAAGCTACCTTTTCTAGTAATGGCTCAAGAAGGCTGTGCTTGTCTCTGCAGTGTTTGGCCACTCTCATCATCATGCTTGTTGGAGACACATACACACTAATCAACTACGTGTCGTTCATTAACTACCTCTGCTATGGAGTGACAATTATAGGCCTGATCGTCTTACGCTGGAGGAAACCCAAAATCTTCAGACCTATCAAGGTGACACTGCTAAAGCTGCATTTCTTGGTTGCAATAGTGATGCAAAGGGTGGGGTGGGAACACCAAACACTCCACTGCCTTATTTTCAATCAGTTTATTTTTTTGAAGTAGTGGTAATGTTTTAAGGTCCCAAACCATGTCCCAAAGTGCCATAAGTGCAAAAGTGGGACACACTTGTGAACTCGTTTGGATGGGTGAAGAGGCAAACAGGGGTAGAGGGAGGGGGGACACAACATCTGGGGTGTCCCAAAGCCACAGCACTGCCTGCAGTCCGCCACAACCAGTCAGCCACTGCTGTTGCTCTGCACAGTTGTGCTCTGCTCTGCTCTCTCCTGGTAGGTGAACCTCCTCATCCCCATCACTTACCTGGCGTTTTGGGCATTTCTGCTGATCTTCAGCTTATACTCTGAGCCTGTCGTCTGTGGGGTTGGACTCATTATCATTTTAACTGGAGTGCCAGTGTTCTTCCTTGGAGTCTACTGGAGAAATAAACCAAAGTGTGTAAATAGGCTAATAGGTAAGCCAGCACTGTGTGCCTCGCTGCCCTCTCAGGGCCACTGATTGTGCTTGGCATCTGCCTAAGCTCCGATACACCAGCACTAAGACAGCCTGTGTGAGCCCAGCCACCACTCTCAGCCACAGGCACACAGGGGCCAGGCAGCACCGGCCTTTGGGCAGCTGCTTTGCTCACTCCTGGGTACATTTGTACCTCCTCTTGTACCCCTGTGCAATTACCCACCCACTGGGCTTGCTCACAGCAGCCTGTGCCAGGGCAGACAGACACTTTCAGCGCATGAAGGCCAAATGAGCTCTCACAAAGGCACTTGGATACAGCTGAGAGGCTTGTCTCCCCCTTGCCCTGCCACCAGCACACCATGCCACACAAGCCCCATACAGCATGATGAACCATCTCATACTCAACAGATAAGAAAACCTTACATTATCTCTCCTATAAAATTAAAACTGCACAGAGGTCTTTCATGTTTTGGTTGTGTCTGACTTTTAATCACTTGGCTGTAAGGCGAGGACTTTCAAACAAGCTCTCTGCAGCCTCTGCTCTGGCCGGAGAGTTCCCGTGGTGGGCTCTGCTCCCAGCAGCTCCTCAAGGCCAGCGGTCACTGCAGCAGGGTTGACACGGTGCCAGCAGGCCTGGCAGCCAGCCCGCCCCATCCCAGCCCTGCCAGCCTGCCCTGGGCAGCGCCAGCAGCTCTGTGAGGGGGTGGGGAAATGCGTCCCTAAATCTGCCTTATCTCACCCTGCCCTTGCTTCCCAGACACTGATCCCGGAGCTGGAGAGTTTGGGGTGGTCAGGGGTGCAGTGGGGCTGTGCAGCGCCAGCTGGGAAGGTGCACACTCATTCCCAGGCTGCATCACCCCAACATCACCCTGTTGTTAGCAGAGCTCAGGCACCCCCATTAACCACAAGCCCTTTGCTCCTTGCAGAGTCCCTGACGTGCTGGGGGCAGAAGTTGTGTTTCGTGGTGTACCCCCAGTGTGGAGGTGCTGAGGAGGACGAGATTTCCTTGGCCCACTCTTGGCGGCCAGTGAGCGACACAGCAGTGAGGAAATAACAACCACTGAGGCTGGAGTGGCTTCTTGTTTACATGCTGATTTTTGAAAAAAGTTTTTCTGGAAAAAAAAAAAAAAGAGATGTTTTTAGAGCTCCAGTAGTGAAGCCTATAAAATGAGCTACATCCTTTGTGGCATCTGTAGCTTTTAGTTTTTCCCTAAGAAAAAAAAAAAGAGAGAGAAAAAAAAGAAATAAAATACAAAATAAGGCACTGGTGGTTTTTTGGTTTTGTTTGTTGTTGTTGTTTCTTTCTGGCAGCATATTTGCTCAGCTTTGGAAAGCAGCACAGACACAGCTCTGGAATACTGATTTTAGTTGCCATGAGGGTCCACCAGAGACATACAAATTTAGGCATTGTAAAAGTAGGGCAGTTCCCAGCACTAAATCAAAACGGAGACACCAAGAGAAAGCGAGGAGACCTGTTGCAGTTGCTGTCCCAGGGTGGGCTGAACACCCACACAGCACAGGAAGCATCAAAGCTACAATCCAAAGGATCATCCCTTCACATTCCTGCAGGATCACAGCGTCGCTGTCCCCACTCCAAACACCCTCACAACCGGGACAGGGTCACTGTGCTGAGCATCAACCAGCCATGAAGGACCTCAGAGTAAAAGCTGCAACACCAACAGGAGGCTTGACTGTTCCAGCATCATGTGGTGACACAGGAAAACACACACAGAAGTAGTGACACATCTCATGTGTCTCAGTTGTGAAGGTGGAGTGGTTCCTGCACCCCCCATGGCACAGAGCTCTCTGCACCACCAGGAACTCTGGCATGAAGCTCAGCAGGATCCAGGTGCCAACAGGACACAGGGAGGGGTTTGCAGCAGGCTCAGCAGTGGAACTCAAGGGAAACACAGGAAAGGAGCCTAATGTTCCTCCTGTCTACTGACGTGCCAGGTGGTGCCACGTTGCTGCAGAGACCAATTCCCTGTTTCTGCTGTGCTCAGCCAAGCAACAAGCCTAAACCATTCACACATCAGATGCTCCTTAGAAAGTGTTTTGCATATCTTATTTGTGGCATACAAGAAAAAAAGTCTCGTTCATGCACTTAATTAATATATAGAGATTTGCTGCTGTGGCAATATGGCCACTTTCACACCAGAGAGTCTTTTGAAAATGCAAAATGTGAGAACTGCTCTGAGCTGCTATTCTTTCACAGTTTTTGAAAACAAAACCCATCACGTTCAGTAGCCTTGGTAACAGCCATGTGAATTTCATTTTAAAAAGTATCTTTCTATGCATTACAGGCCCTGGCACAAAAAATAAAGATTCATTATCTCTTAATTTGTCAAGTACCACAGACTTTACAAAGATTCAAGAATAGACTCAAAATAAGGAGCGAGTTCAAGGAATGTCTCTTTCCAACACAATTAATTATTCAGAAATATTTTTATTTTTAAATATCTATAAGAACTATATTTTAAATATCTATCCATCTCTCTCTGAACTTTTGGATGGTAGACACTAAAAAGGAACAAAACTCATTCTTCTCTTTGTATAAAGCTATTAATCAGAAGGGATTGAGATATATATTTAGCTAGAAAAAAGGTGTGGGTTTGTGTGTATATCTGCATAAATGTAAAGAGAGATTCCACATTTTAAGTAGTGGTATGAACATATAGTTTGCTAATGAAAAATCATATATATTCAGCTTACTGTTTAATAAAAAATTCACAGCAGACCTGCCCTGTGGTGAAGCAGCACCTGAACCCTTAACTCATGTTGGAGGCTCTCATGGCTGAGCCTCAGTTTCCATAGCTCAAAATTCACTTTCCATGGTATAATTTCCAACAGATTAATTTTTTCAACACCTTTATTATCTAGTGGGAAAATTAAATGTTTTGCAGTACCAGCAATAATGATTGCTTTCAGAACTGCTAAGTTTCGGTGTGGGTTTATTTTTGTTTGTTTAAACAAATTAAGGTATGGAAATCAGCCAGTATGGAAATGGTGCAGCTCTTGAGACAAGCCTGTGTGGTAATGAGAAAGGTAACAACAAAAATAGCAGTAGTAGTAGTAATAATAATAATAATAATGCAACTGCTACCCAGGCTTTGCCTGGTTGTTGGTTAAGAAAATCCAAAGCAAAATCGCCTCATAGTCATTCACTGCATTGGACTCAACTTTTCCCTGACTTTACTGCTCTGCTTTAAAACAAATCAACATTTGGCCTTAAATCAGAAGGCTGAATTTAAAACAGGATGGTTACTACAGCTCATCTTCCAATTACTTGCCAATCCCCAAAAGGTGTTCCATGATGTTTCACTTTTAGGAACAGCTTCATCTCTGCTCCAAACATCACATACATTAAAGGCTTTGCCAAAGTTTAGTGCCTATTGCATAGAATTTCTAATCATAGAGATCAATGTACAGAATTAGAAAGAGAAATTGATATGCTAAATGAAATTTAGCAGCATGCCCAACACATGTAAGAGGGATTTTTCCAAAAGATGAAGCAACTAGCCCCAAAGGAGACATAATTGGTAGTATTTTAAAGCCCAGTGAACAAAAGAAAAACCTTGAGACAGCTGACAGTACCAACATGCTGAGAATATTGTGATACTTGTTATGGAAAAGCAAGTTGTTTCCAAAAGAAAGGAGTTTAAATAAAGCTTCAATAGCAATGAAATACTATATAAGCCTATGTATTATACAAACTATTATATTTATATAGCATATTAGAGGCTGTAATGCAGAAAAATAGCCTGCAGAGTAGCACCTGTAAGTCAGCCTAAGGAAAAATCAATGAAAGATGGATTGGATTATTCTTATCTGCACTATCACAGGATTTACAAAAGCAGCAACAAATCATGTCATCACAGGTTTTGCAAGACAGAAAAGATCAAATTCCAGGAGCTGAGTGGGCACCCATGGGAAGCAGAGGTGCTGCTGCTGGCCTGGCCACTCTTATGTAGTCTCAAAAACTTGATGAAAGAATCAGTTGTTTTCCATTCAGGTTAGTACATAAACCAGAAGGGTTTGATCTCAGCAGGCCCAAGGGAAGAGACTTGTTTCATTCAGAGCTTTCATCCAACTCAAGGACAGATGAGTAACTGTGTACTTAATAATACATTTGACTCGGAAGCATCTTTACAAAGCATGTATCCAAAAACATGCAGACAAGGTTTCCTGAGACACGCCCAATCACTTCTGAAAGTACAACCCCTGCTGCAGCCTTTGCCCCCAGCACTGCAGGTGGTGGCCCCAGGGATGCAGCACCATGGCCTGGGGAGGTGCTGTGGGGGGTGGAGAGGCTGGGACAGAGCCACCTGCCACAGCTCTCCCCTGAGCAACCTAATGCTGGGAGAGCAAAGGAAGCTAAACAAAAGAATTCATCTTTCAGGAAAACCAACAAGTGAACAACCAACCAACCTCCAGCAAACATACTGTCCCATGCTTCATATTCAGAGGTTTTCGTCAAGGGTATTTCATTGAATATGCTGAATTGGAAGGGACCCACAAGGATCATCGAGTCCAACCCTCAGCCCTGCACAGGCCCATCCCGAGTCACACCCTGTGCCCCAGAGCATCATCCAAACCCTCCTGGAGCTCTGGCAGCCTTGGGGCTGTGCCCACTGCCC
>JAWWLZ010000022.1:2850952-2864671 GCA_035041345.1 Poliocrania exsul
CTGCCCAGGAAGTTGTCCCTGCACTGAGGTCTCCCCTCAGTCTCCTCTTGTGCAGCTGAACACACCAAGTGCCCTCACTCGCTGCCCCTCCAGACCCTTCCCCATCTCTGTGTCTCTCCTTTGGACATTCTTTCACTCGCTTATTGTGAATTCTTGAAACCTTAAAAACAAGTAACATTTGCATTCCAGCCCCTTGGTATCAAGGACCAAATGAGAAGTGCCAGCAGTTATTCAGCTGCTGAGGAGTTCTATGAGAGATACTGAAGTACATGTCGTAAGAGAAAACTGAAAGAAAAATGAAGGGTAAACGTTGCTTGGAATTTGACTTTTCCTAAAACTTTAGAGGTCAGAGAGTTGTGCCCTGTCTCCACTGCCAGCTCCAGTTGTGAGTACAGGCAAACTAAACTCTTTGTTTTTAAACCTCCTCTGCTTGGTCTTTGACAGCTCTCACCAGTGCTCTGTCTTCAGTGAGAAACCTCTGCACTTGGATAAATGCAAGAGGAAAATCCAAGAGAAAGGATTAGAAAGTGAACAAAAGATGCTGAGAGGCAAAAATCAAATTTGTCCTCAAATCCTGTCATAAAACATAGTGATAAAAGGGAGGGAGTTCTAGAAGGCATCATAAAGCATGAAACATAAAATTAAGAGGGAATAAAACATAAACCTCCACCACTCACCTCAGCCTTTGTCACCTCTTACTTCCTGTAGCCAAGAACACAAGAACCAGACTCTGCAAAGGGGAGAAGGGCCCACTGAACAGTTTGCCAGGCTGACAGACAGACAAGGACAGACAGTACACGAGGTGTGCTGCCTGCCAGGTTTGGGTTCAGACAGCTACTTGTACTGGATTTTAAATCCTAGCACCTACTGGGAGATTAAAAATCAATTTTCTGCCAAGACTAAGAATCTTAAATAAGCAAAAGCAGTTTTTCCTCTCAGAGAAAGGTCTGATTAAGAAGTACTCCATTCCCTCCAAGCTTCTTGAGTTTGCCCCTTGGTTTGTTGCAAGACAAATCTATTGCACTGCACAGCCTGTCAACAAACCTACACACACAGAGGTTATCATTTATTACTCTATATCCACTGTATGGATTATTCTCATTTCAGCCTCGTTCCATCAGGGTATGGTGGTAAGGCTTGAAGCATCAATGCTTGTGCCACTGTCACTGCAGCTGCACGAGCAAAGCAAACACTTTCTGCTAGGATGGAAGGTATTATCCCTCTGTATCCAGCTGTGTCCTTCCATGCTTTGTGGTCATCCCAGATTTATCTCCAGCCACGAAGTCTACCCAATTCTCTTCAATACAGGTAAACATTTCCAAGTCTGTAGAGTAAATCTCTGTCAACACAAAATAACTTGGCTTCCACTTACCCCTGGAAAAGAGGAGGACGGATCCAGCAGTACCTCCAAAGAGATGGGAAGGAGAAGCATCAGCAAAACAAGCATTGCCCTCGGGAATGGGAAAGAGAGGCTGCACTTCAGAAATTATTTTAACCACTCTAACAGTTGTACACTTCAGGGCTTCTTTTTGTTAGTTGGGGTACATGCATACAAACCTGTTAAAGGCAGCTGTCTACAACAGTGAATTGCTAGTGCTAAGATTTCACATATATTATTGAAAAAAGTGACATCCTCTCCAACACCTTCAGCTACCAGAAAAAGCAGATAATAAACCCCCAAAGGTACAAAACTAAATCAAATCACACCCTCCCCCTCCTTCATATCCATGTCAACACATGGAGCCAGGGGTTGGCACATGAGAGTCAGAGGCTGGGGGAGTACAGGTGAGGAAGTCCCGAGCTCTGATGTTGAGTGACAGTCAGAAACCCACAGGCTCTGGGCACGTGACATTTTATTAAAAATTAAGAGATCCAAAGCAGGAGCAAAGCATGATGATGCCCAGCATCTTACTTGCTCAGCATCTTGCTCAGCCCATGAAGCAGCAGCAGACATTGGCAAACAGGATGCCATACCTGAACCAGATACCTGGACACGTTATGGTAAGAAGTTGTAACTAATATATATAACACATAAATTAAAAATAAACAAATGAAAAAGCCACAAAGCAGAGAACAGAAATAGAAAACAAGTACATTTAAGGGATGTTACAGAGTCATAGACAAGGTGAAAGCTGCCAGAATTTCTAACAGAAATATTCCCTATGTTTTAATAGCAATAAGAGAAAGCAAAGGGGGTCACTCCCCCCTTTATGCTGCCTGAGACCTTGCATTCTTTTTAAACCAGTAGGTATTTTTCTCTATTCAGAGGGGGTTTTTTAGGGAGGATTTTTTTTTGGCTGCTTCCACGGGGGAGTTTTGTATCTTAAAACAAAAACCAAACCAAAACAACTTAAATACTTTGCTTCCCATCTGTCTACAAAAATCTTTAAAGAGTGCAGAAAAGCATTATTAAAATAACCAAAATCTGAACAAGTTTACTGGCTAATGGTGTTGTACTTTCACTTTTTAAAAATTTTTTATAATTTTAATAAGTTCTGAATACAAGGAGGCAGTTTACATGAAACAGAACTGAGGTGCCTTCGAGGACAGTTTAACACCTCCAAGAGCAGGAGGAAGGGCTGACACACTAAGGCAGACCTTGTGGTTTATCCAGGTATGGACATTCCAGGGCACTGCAACACCCCTGTCTGTGCTCACAGTAGAGATACAGGAACTTCTTCTGCAAAATTAAGAGTAAATTTGTGACCCTTCCCTCCAAGGGATGAGCTGGGAGAACAAACTGCCCTGCAGAACACACGAGTCAGTTCTTCCAAAGAGCACCAGGCCTGCAGCTTTCATTGATTCAAGGCTGTACAGTCCAAGCACTTCAAGTATCAAATTTTCATTAACCTAAGATTTCTTTTACATTTCTAAATGTAAAACCTTTTCAAAGAAATTTCCACTGAGCTACCAAATGGATCAGTACACAAAGTATGTATGATACACAGAAGAAATTAAGTGACGTTACAAATCTTAAAATACAGTGTTAGCTGTTC
Organism: Poliocrania exsul; assembly: GCA_035041345.1. Taxonomy (NCBI): domain Eukaryota; kingdom Metazoa; phylum Chordata; class Aves; order Passeriformes; family Thamnophilidae; genus Poliocrania; species Poliocrania exsul. Next base: position 2,853,949 of record JAWWLZ010000022.1, read on the forward strand.
AGGGTTGTTCCCAAAACATAGAGGTATTCTGAAATATGTATTTCAACTTTGTGAGCCTCATGGTGGTGATGGTTTAAGGTATGGCATGATTAACATTTTTTTATTATAGAAATACTTTCCTGTAACAGAATTAAATATACACTTATTTCTAAGATCATTCATATCTGTACAACAGAAGCCCTGAAAATCAATCTTTCTCCCAACTATAATTTACTACCTTACCTTTAGACAAAAAAAAATAAAATAAAGACACTAAACCCTGTAGCTATTGATGCAAACAGCCACCTTGGCAGTGCAATGACTACAGAACATGGCCTTGCAAAGGTGGGATGTGCCCACAGTATTTACAAATGCTATGAAAGCAAGATCTCTTTCAAAACTACATTTTCTTCAATGAAATGAATTCTGATCACAGAAGCACTTGGGAAAACTGAGCAGTATCTATTTACTGCAACTATGACCCTTACTTATTACACATTTAGCCACAAGCCCTTCCTGGTATTAATGCTCTTAAGGAATTTGAATCTTCTACCTCTGAAATGCACAGTATGAAACCAATTTGCAACTGAAGGGAAAAAAAAAATCAGTTCTATTTAATTTCTATTTAATCCTTCCATGTTACATTTCAGAAAAGCCAAAGTCCTATTCCTTGTTCTTTTTAAGGCACAGCCTCAAATACAGTGGCAGTACAAGATCCAGGGCAAAATGCAGCTCATTCAAAGGAAAAAATCTCTGACACTTGAATGTGAACTGAACAGTTCAGCACAGCAGCCTGTTTGCCTTTGCAGCCAGGAGGGACCTGTGGGCAGCAGAGCCCAGGCCCAGAGATGCCAAAGGCCACCCCAGTTTTACAAGTTCAGTTTAACAACTTGAATTCCTACAACCAGGCTCCAGAGGATTTGGGTGCTCGCATCAGGGTCAGGCTCCTTGTTAACTCCTACATAAAGCATTTCTGTTTATCACTGAGTCAGAGGACTTGAAGCAGAGCTGTTGTTGTCCAGTCACCATCCCAAACACTGCAATAGGACCAAGGTATCACACAGTAGTGTCCTGTTGTTCCACACTGACCTCTGGTTAAGCAATGTCATCCTTCTTCTGGGTAAATAACTTGCTTACTTTTAATTACACTTTAAAAACCCGAAAAGGCACCAGTTTACATGTAAGTGTAGTACAATCCACACAGTGTCAGCTTTGAAAATAGCACTGATCTATTTCAGTTCTTAAAAGAAAAAAACCCAAGCAAAATAACATCTTCTAAAAATAAAAAGTAAGTAAAACCACTGGTTTACACATCTGCACCTTTGCAGCAGATTTACAAACAAACCTGTGAGGCAGATTTTACTTCAAAATAAAACAGAAGTCTGACCCTGACAGTACCACACACTCAGTGCTTCCCACTACAGCTGCCAGGAGCTGTAAAGCCTCAGTGTCCTTCAGGACACACTCAAAGTGGTATCAGCACAAAGTCCCTGAAAACACAAGGGAAAAGGGGAAAAAGAGAGCAGAGAATGAGCAAACAATTCTACAACCCTCACGACATCACTATGAATAGAATGCAACATCTGACAACACAAAACAGAAATGTTGCTGCAGCTGGGGTTCAATTGGACACTGCTACACTCTGATTACAAAGCTTCAGCAGGTAAGACACCTGGGTATTCCACACAGAGACTTCAGTTTCAGTGATGCTTCAAGGTACATATGGCCATCAAAGCATTTCTTCTGAAGGGAACAAAGTGAGCAATTTCCATAAAGTGGAAGCTACAAAGGATTTTTCTTCCTTCTAAGTATTTGTAATTAAAATTATTACATTTTAATTATGTCTAAAAAGACAACACTGTTATTTCTAGCATAGTACTCAGTGTTAGAATGACTGGTGTCTGCCCCAGGTTCCAACAGAGTTCTCTCTAGTTCAGTAAGGTCATATGAAAAGCAAAGAAACACTAATTCCCTGAATGCAAAGTGAATGAAAGTACAGAAGAAATACCAGAGGATGGAGATGCCTCCAAACTGCAGTGACACATTCCTGTTCTCCCAGCCCCTGACATCACATACTGGCCTACTTCTGCCCCACTGGAGTTTCAGGAATAGCAACAAAGGCATGAACTTGTCCCATTTAGTCTTGTACTGCACTCCCTGCAGGGTTAAAGCACGCTGGTTTGAGGAGACAAAGCTGAGAGTGCAGATGTACCACCTGGCATCAAAGGGCACTGGCACAGAAACAACCAAGTTACCAAATTTACAGGGCCAAACCAAAAATTTTTATTAGCAAACAAGTAAAGATTCATCATCACTGGTATTGATTTCAGAGAGGGGAGTAGAGGACTCTAACATTGGCACTTCCACAGAATGGCAACAAGCCGCATGAACACCCAAAGGCTCCTCCCGATAGGAGTTAGGGCAACATTGGTTTTGTCCATCCACATGGATATGAACATTCATAGGGCTGTCTGGATAACCAGACTCCCACTTTTTTAAGGGCAACCTACATGGCTCTTCGCTCAGCGGATGACTTCCACTTAAACTACTGTCCTCTGGGACAGTCCTCCTGGATGCTGACCCGCCATGGATCGTTTCTGCAACACTTTCAGATAAAGGATCTCTGAAAGCCTTTCCTGAATCCACTTTATTGGACTGCTTAAGCTCTCTGTCAGAGTCAGCACTCAAAGATTTATCGGCATGTCCAGCCTCAGGCTCTGCATGTGCTGCTGTGCAAGTACTCGGTAAGGGGTTGGAAGGCGATGGCTCTGTGGCTTCAGTCTCTGGCTGCGAGCTGCTACATCCAGCGTTTTGGGGGCCCCTGGCCTGGCCATTTGCCTCTAAGCCAGGTCCCTCGGGGGAGGGTGGAGGGCTCTGCACAGCCCCCTCGGCACGGTTGATGATGCCATCCCCCAGAGTAGTCTGTGAGGTGCGGGCGGGTGTCAGGAGGGGGATCTGCCCTCTCACCCGAGGCCGGTGGAAGAGTCTGTTCCAGAGCCGGCCCAGGCGCCGCCGCGATGAGCTCCGTCTGGACGAGTGACGCCTCATCTGCCTCCGCATGGCTGTGCGAATGTTCTGCAGCACCGAGGCCTGTAACACAGGTGGGACCAACTATCATTTCACACATACTCAAAAGACTTCCCTAAATCCCATTCTCCCCACTAACACCTCCACCTGACCAGAATTCTCAGACTTGATCCCTACAATTCCTTGTTAAATGTGTATTTTGTAACAATTTGAGAACACCAAAGACGGATCCGCCTGCACCAAAAGACTCTGTGAGTGGTTTGGGCTGGAAGGGACATTAAATATCATCTAGTTCCCACTTCCCTGCTGTGAGCAGGACACCTCCCACTAGACCAGGCTGGTCAATGCCCCATCCAACCTGGCCTTGAACACTGTCAGGGATGGGACATCCACAATTTCCCCATAGCTTACAGAGTTTCTTTATGAGTTTAAACTCTACTTGTCTGCCCAGGAAGGCACTTTTCCACTGGAGTAACAAACTACAAGTGCGTTATCACAGTAAGAACTGTATCATGCTTGGATACTTCTGACTGAGTACAGGAATTTTTTGAGAACTCAGCAATTAAATAGAAGAATGACATAATGGTTTGCCAGTGTAATGTATCCGTAAACAGAAAATAATCCCAGAATTTCCCCAAAATACTGCTAGAGACCTTATTTCTTATCACTTCAGGCACATTTACAGTTTCAGCCTGAAAAGCCTTTTTTCTATTTACTTTCTGACCTTTCTGTTTCTGCTCATTCTATCCTGATGTACAGCAAAACAGCATGTGCTTATCTCACTGCTGTTCCCTAGCAAATACATTTAGTATGTTCAAAACTACCCACACCACCAAGATATGTAACTGTGGTCCTGCAGCTCCACATACACATTTTTATATTACTTCCATATAATTGGCACAGCCACTGAAATACAGTTCCAGATTGATTCTATCTAATTTATAGTAGTTTGGCTGCTGAAACTTTCACTGGCACTTGTGTCTGCATACTTGGGATGCATTGTACACAGGGAAATCTTCGACTGGGGGGATGAGTCCTTGTGCAATCAGCTGTCCATAGGAGGGTGGAGCTTCCCGCCGCACAAACTCTGCCTCCAGCCGTGTCATCTGAGTCTCAAAAGCTCTGGAAACAGAACCAAAGAGAAAACGTGGAAAAGAGTCACAGTCAGTTTGTCCTGCCTTCCTCATGTTAGTGTATAAAAGCACTGCCAAGGGGTTCATGCTACAAGCAAAACCACAAACCTTCAACTAAGCTCCATGAAAATCTTATCAGGATGCTAAAATAAACAAAAGGACTAAGAATACAGAGTATAAGCACCAGTGAATCAAACCAGCAAACTCCCAGGTGCAGTCTCAGGTTGGACTCTGTGACCATGACAGTAATTTCAACTGGTCAGTAACTGTTGTGCCAGTTACTTGTTCAGCAAAGGTTACTTTTGGAAAAGACTACATCAAGAACTGGAAGCAGCCACACAACAGGAGCAGCTCACAGCTGCAGCAAGCTCTGGCTGCCCTGTCAGAACAGAGGCACTGAGGTTCCCAACATAGCACAGCACCTGTTTCCCTGCTCCTTAATCATGCAATTTCATGAGGAGAGAATGTAAAGCACACAGCTTAACACAGGAACAGTGTCAGCAGCAGGCCACAGAGCTGGTGCCCACGACAGGAGATGGCAACCAGAGTCCCTTGTGACTCTCTCCCAAAGGGCAGAACCAGACCTGCACAAACATGTAACACACAGGCAACGAACCACACACTGCACATACACTGAGGCACACAGGCCCAGGGGAAAGGGGCACAGCTTACACCATGGACAGCTGCTACCCAGGACAGGCCCCACCACTGCAGGACATCACTTTTAGCAGAACTGAGAACTAGGGAGGGGAGGGGATAGAGGTTATTCAGTTCAGATTCAGTGAAGACTTCACTGTAGCAGTTCAACATTCAATTTTTGGTAGGGGCAAGGGGTTTGTTGCAAAAAGAAGAAGAGGAGGAAATTGCTCAAGACAGATTGTGTTAAATACAGATTCTGCCTTGCTGCACAATAAATGTGTATTTCTCATTGATCACAGAAGAGCTGACATTCCCCTAACTACTTCTGAAAATCTTAATACTCTTCTCTAAGCCTAATGCAGTGACTACTATTTAGCTGTCATCAAGTCCTTGGATTTGATTTCACAGCATTTTGCAAATTCTTTGGTTAGCAATCAACTTCTTTTTCCTTTTAATAAAATGGAAAAAACCACCACAGCTAGGAAAGCATCATCAAAGCAGGACACTTACCTGTATTCCCTGGTCCTCAGAGAATACAATTTAAATGCACAACCCAGCGCTATCACCAGCAGCAAACCACACACCAGACTCCCAATCAGAGCAGCTGTGATGACCTTCCTGGGGACAATCACCAGGCAGTTGTGTTCATCACTTCCATCCTGGCAGTCCTCTTGGCCATCACAGCGCCAGGTCTCAAAGATGCACAGATTTGTCCCACAGTGGAAGTTTCCTGGCTGGCAAGTAAAACAGTTCTTTTCATCTGAGCCATCGGGACAGTTCTTCTGGTTATTACAGCGGTCAAGGATCGAGTAACAAAGCCCACTGTTTCCCTCACATGGGTATTCATTCTTCTGGCAAGCAGGACAGTTCTCCTCATCCTTGCCATTTGGACAGTGCCACCAGCCATCACAGTGCTGCTTATCTGTGAAACATTCCTCATCGCTTCCACAGGGGTGTTCCCAGGGAAGGCAATAGCCTTTCACCTGATAGGTCGCATTGAATCCATGGCCAGTGCTCTTGGAGCGGGCGTGATACGAGACAGTGAGCTGGCCCTTTGATGACTCCACACTCACCGAGTGCCTGTTGTTGTGGTGGGAAAAGGTCTGCATTAATTTATCCCCTCTCTCCCCGATGCCATCGTACACCTTGACGTAGTCACTGTAGCCCAGCTGCAGATCGAGCTGCAGCAGGACGTGCCGGTTGTCCTGCGTGTCCACGAACCACGTGCAGCGAAGGTCCGACCTGCTGTGATCAGCACGGAAGAAGTCTGGGGAGGCAAAAGAGCCATAAAAATTACCCAGCCTTTTGCCACAGGAAAGATCAGGACAATTCTCTTCATCCGAACCGTCACTGCAGTCCTTAACAGAGTTACACCTCAGCTCGTTCATCAAGCACTTGGTGGAGTGGGCAGCGCTGCACTGGAACATTCCTGAGGGGCAGATGCTGGAGGGAGGGTCTGTTGGAGGGACAGTGCAGTTCCTCTCGTCCGAGTTATCCCCACACTCATCCATGGAATTACACTTCCAAGTACTGGGAATACACTTCCCGTTTGCACAACGGAATTCATCCGACTGGCACACAGCCTGACCTATCTTTCCTGGGAAAGAGGACAGGAAGAAGAAAGTCAGTACCAAAACTTTTTGAAATATCTGATGTCACTTTTTAATGACTCCTACCCTGCATGCCACAAGTCACTCAGTCAGGCCAGTACACCTCAGCAATACTGTTAAAAGCCAAGTGCAAATAACATCAGTGTTCCCATGGATATCAGAAAAAAATTCTTTCCAGAGAGAGTGCTCAGGCATTGGAATGGCCTGTCCAGAGAGGGGGTGAATTCCCCATCCCTGGAGGTTTTTAAAGTGAGTTTGGCCGTGGCCCTGAGTGCCATGATCTGGTAAAGGGACTGGAGTTGGACCAAGGGTTGGACTTGATAATCTTGGAAGTCTTTTCCAACCCAATCCATTCTATGATTCTATGACAACCCTTTACAGCCACCAAGACTAGCCCAAGGCTCCTGTAAAAAAAAATAGTACCATCTTCAAGTTTTGCCAGAGAGAGTATAAACGAAGCCAAAAAAAGTGTAATATTATACCTCTAATATAAGAAAGGCGAAATCCCTGAGCCTGTCCTGAGCTTGATGCATCTGAGTGAAAAAATATCCAAACATGGTCCCTTGCAGAGATGAAAGATGGAGGTATGGAAGATCCACACACTTTGTACTCCTCCCTCTTGGAAGATGGGCCAATCATCAACCAGTCTACTGCACACTTCTGAGACTCTTCCAAATCAAAGTTCTTAAAACTGTTGGGAACAAAAGAAAATACAAGTTACAAAGAGGCCATGTATCTGGAACAAAGCCAAACAGAGAAAAAAACAGACTCTAACAGCTGACTTTCTGTGCCAAGCAGTGCTGACATAAAGGCACCACATCCCAAGATAATGAAACATCTACAGTACCTTGAGTATACAGAAACAAAGCACAGCCCCCCATTTCATTTGGAAAAGCACCTATCTCACAGGCATAAACACCGTGTCAAATAGCTCCAAAAGCTGAAAGAATGATTTCTCTTTTACTCAGTCCTTAAACAAAACTGTTTCCTAAAACATAGATATGAGGAAAAGCAAAATTCCAGAATACACGATACAGAAAGCAGACGAATTTCAGCAGTTGTTTCCAAACTCAAAAGCTGTGAAACTAGGGATGACAGGGGTAACTACTGTCTTGGAAAAAGAGCAATAGGGACAGTACAAAGAACCCCAAAGGGATAAGTATCAGAGACACAAATCCACTCTTCAGGCTGTGGACAGGCAGGGAGAGAGCAAGAAGGGAATAGGGGTGGTAATGGAACCTAAAATCTAACACTATTATTTTTCAATTCAAAGACTAAAATTCTCCTTTTCTGGGAATGCAAATGCAGAGCAAACGAGACTGTAACCTTTTACAGTGAAATTTCCAGCCCTTCTGCTGACTGAAGCCCAGTGATTATTCCATAGTAGCTTATCTGGAGCAAAGAGGTGCCCTGTTTTTTGCAGATAATACCCCCTTAACCTATGGCTCAGGAACCATACATGGTGTTTGTTCTCTGATGAACAGATTGAATTTGCATTCAGGAATCTGCACTGACAATAGCAGATTGCACAGAAAAACACACTCATTAGGAAAGGGCACACTGTTCTGAACAATTAAAAATTATTTTTTGTCCTCTTTCATGTCTTCTGTCTTGGCAGAAGTTTGTGGGTACCCCATGCAAATATCTAGACAGCAGTTTCAGAAAGGCTGAAAAGCTGCTGCAAAATAGAGACTGCCTTCCACAAAGGACTTCTCACAAACATAAAAGACAAATTCTTTGAAAAAGATAACTGGAAAGATAACATTCTGATATCACTGTGTATTTACAACAGGCTGTCAATGCCTGTCAGATCCTGCCTTTTTAAGGTGAAAGGGGAAGAACAGCAACTACATAAAGTAGACGATTAATTTAAGCAGGACACCCAACCTACACTCACCTACAGGTTCTGCCAAACACACCAGCTTAATAACTCTGAAAAACAAAATTACCAGCAAGAGCATGAGAGGTAAGGGAGCACTGAAAGTGTTAAGTTAAAATGGAAGTATGGAGATGTCCAAAAAACACATGTGCAGGCAAGGACAGCCCACCCAGAAATATGCCTTGCCTCTTCTCTAACTCTTTCTGCCACCATGCTCTGTGTGCCTTCCCAGCTGGGAAGAAACATCCCCACAGCACTTAATTCTTTGCTATAAGCAACCTCATCAGGCTTCTGAAACCAGCATATTTTGCAAGGAAGTTTTAGATGACTGTGCAGTTAGAATGAAAAGATACAACTACTCAGCCATGCAAAGATAAACTAAGGAGTATTTATGCTGCAGGTGCTCAGCAAAAAACGTTTTTAATGACCAAAAATGCTTATGAAAAGGCACTGCAGCATGAATAGGAACTATCCAAAGCATAAGGGAAACTACAGGCCCCCACAGCAAGTGTCTTACAGGAGATGTGAGACAGCATTACTGAGCTACCACATTGGTTTTGCTCCCTGTAATTCATTTTGGCACCAGACATCACCTGGGGTTTCTATCATCTGCTTGGAGCATTGTTTGTAGGGATTTCTTGTCACAGAGACCTTCTGAAAAAGTGTTAGAAATACCTACCTGCCCAACAACAAAAGTTTTCAAGAAAAGGGAACAGTCACTAAAGAAATGGAAACTCAAAACTGGAAAGTGGGGATGGGAATGAGAAGAAACCTCTGCTTCTGCTATACAAACAAGACAATTCATTAAGTCTTTTGATCTCTCACTTCTGGAGTTATTTTAGATGTACCAGGATCAACCTTAAAAATATAAACAAATTGTTCTCCTATCCTACCCCCTTCCCAGCACTCCAGCTGGGTCCCACAGCCACTCCTTTTCCCCCCTCTGCTGGAAAGAGCTACTTCTATCAGACCATAGTGGATACACCACAGACTGCACACCCCAGGAGAGAATCTGCCCATATAATAAGCTCTCTGTACCTCACATCAAAATGCATTTCTTTCTAGAAAAAAAAATCACACAGAATATAGAAAAGTCAGCTACATGCACATGCCTTGTTTACAAACCCTTCTGCAGATGACAGCAATACCTCTCAAGAGCCTGCAGTCGTGTATAATTAATATCTTTTACTTGCACCTTGAAAATTTAGTATTGTATGTTACTAATAAACATCCTTCTTTGGTTTGTTATAAAAGGTGTGGAAGAGGAAGAACCTTTAGTCTCACTTTCCAAAGCACAAGACCAGGCACACAGAGGACAACAGTTTTTCCTGAGTGCCAGTTGTGGATCCCAAACAGATTCAGAGCAGAATCCCACACTTCTCCACTAAGAAATCCAAACTTTAGTCACAAACCCAGAGCTGATGAGGCAGAACAGACCTGCATGTTTGACAGATTCCTGCCTGTCAGAGATGCACAAGCTAATGAAAAAAAGTGCCTTGGTATTCAAAAAGGGTCAATACAGAATATTCACAAGAATGGGCTCTTTTACAAAACCAAGTATCTTAACCCTGAGTGCCCAGGAGTTTTGAATACCATGGAATAAACACAATTTCTCTGAAATACATTCTAGATCCAGTGCAAATAGATACCACAGCAGTTATAAAATCTCTTCTTCTAAGAGCAAAAGCAAAGTTGAAGGAATTACATTCCACCTCATGCAAATTAATCAACAGATGTATTTTGAACAAGTTTTCCTTTGATTAAGGCATTGCCACTTCACTCCAGCATCCTTTTAAGTTACACTGTCCCCACTAGAAGCAAATTTTTCCTCACTTGAATTGATGGTGATCATACACAAGACCAAAACAAGATATGAATGAGCCCTCACCACAAAAAACACTCCTTTGCAAAATATACAAACCATGAATACATAGTGTGCTTTTATAAATACATAAAATTGGTTTTCACTTTAGAATGCATTTGTGACAACAAAGTTTTGTGTCACAAGTTTCTGCCATCCTTCTCCTGACATTATGTACACAACTGATTTATTTTAGAGTCCTGAATTCTGTGCTCAACCTCTGCTACTTCACTTCTTTCATCATCTGTAATTAGATCTAGTGCTGCTGCTGTTACAGCCTTCTGAAGAATAATTTAATTCTGCTACCCACAAAATAGAGCTCAGGGACATTTATTTATTCAGTTGAACTTTTTCAAACTGGAACGCAAATTTTTTCTATCAAAAGGATTAGTCCAGTGGTTGAATGAGTGATGGGTATGCAATGGAAATAAGGGACAAAGTCTTGAGCTTCTACTGCTTGTAGGACTATACAAAGATCTTACAATCTTTGGAAAAGTACTGAATAAAGTCAATTTATTGAGGGGCTGGAGTGGGGCCAGAGAAGAGCAATGAGGCTGGAGAAGGGACTGGAGCACAAGTGCTGTGGGGAGAGGCT
>JAWWLZ010000022.1:2883161-2902276 GCA_035041345.1 Poliocrania exsul
CCCCGCTGGGCGCGGGACCGGGCGAGGCGCGGGCGGCGGCGGCCGCGGCAGCCCCATGGCCGGCCCGGCCGGGGCAGGTGGCGGAGCTCAGACCGCAGCGCCGCCGCCGCCGCCCCACGTGACAGCCGGGCCGGGCCGGGCAGCGCGGGGAGCCGAGACGAGCCGAGCCGAGCCCAGCCGAGCCGTGCCGTGCCGAGCCGTGCCCCGCTCCACACCTGAGGGGCCGCCACCAGCGCCGGGCGGAAGGGAACGCGGGGGCCGAGCCGCGGGGCTTCCTGTGAGGCGCGGCCGCTCCCGCCGCGCCCCGGCCGGGCGAGCAGAGCCGAGCTGAGCTGAGCCAAGCCAGGCCGGGGCGGGCCGGGCCACGCGGGCCATGGCGGAGCCGCGCCCAGGATCCGCCGGGGCCTGAGCCCGCACAGCCCCGCGCCCGCAGCGCTGGCGGGTCTGCTATGAGCCATCCCCGGCGATGGGCTGTGCCCGCAGCCCCCACTCGCTTCCCCGCCCCAAGGACTGGAACCTGGACCCAGACCCGGACCGGCCCTCCAGGCCTGCCGGACAAGACATCAGCACATCAAGCAGGATAACGCGTCCATAGCAGGACAGCGCACTTTGGAACAATATAAACGACGTGAACCCGCCCTGCCCCCCTGAAAATGGACAAGCCCTCTGTCTTTCCAAGCCGCGGGACGGCAGAAGTTAACTGGGAACTTCGCGAGCGGAATCGCAGAGCAGCGCACGGTGACAGGTACCCTGCGAACAGCTGCAATGAGCCAGCTCTGCCTCACTGTTTCCTCAGCTTTTCCTTGTTTTCCCGTTCACAGGTGCTCCATCCTCCTCCGAGAAGCAGGACCAGCTCGGCTGTCACTGGCACAGCCTCTGTTTCAAGGAACAGAGCCCCGAGGGCACTGACTGCTCTGACACGAGTCCTGCAGCCCATGAGCAGCAGTTTAATTTGGCTACAGAGAACACCAGCGAGAGAAAACTCAGCGACAGCACCAGTTCTTGAACTGCACAGATCAGGGCTGTGCTACAGGGCATCGTTTAATCCTCCAGGACAAAGATGAAGTCTTACACATTTCACTATAAACACATTAAGTTTTCCCTGCGTGGTCTAAAAAATTGCATCTTCACGTTCTGTAGCTGTATTACAGAGAAATGCAGTCTGTGGGTGTTTGCAACAGAACCTCTTGGTTAATTAAATTAAACACTGAGTGGTAAAATTGACATAATGAAAAAAATCACATTATTGTAGCCAGTTTCCCATGAAAGGGATGCAATTCCCAAATAGAATTCCTATGTAAAGGGCTTCCATCTGACATTAAGGTCTACCTGTGCTAATGACCCCTGCACACAGACTCACAAACACTGGCACAGCCTCCAGGGCGAGGTGGGATTCAGTTATGAAGACAGTAACTCAGTTATCAGTGGGCACAGGTTCAGCTCTTCACTCTGACTGGAGCCAGTGGGGTGTCATATTGAAAGGGGAAGAATAAGAAAAGCAAGGGACAGCAGTAAGAGGAACTGATATGCTTAGGTAAAGCTGAGGGATTTGCTGACCTTTTAGCAGCTCACACCATGAGTTAAAATTCTCACTCAAGAGGTGCAACAATGCAAATTACAGTTTCTGTACTGTATTGAAATCTTTGGGCTGTTTCAAACTTTGGATTGTCCTCCAAGAGTCAGGTTTAGATCAGATACTGCCAAAATCCAGGCTAAATAAGCAAATGTAAGAATGCTCATAAGCTGGTGTAATAACAGCAGTGGATGTGGGAGGGAAAGGGGGTGGCTGTGAGGGGAGCTGGGTTTCTCACATCACCTGTGTGCATCATCAGGCCTCTCATGCCAAAAGTCCATTTGATGCACACCCAGGTGCACACTGGGACAGGTATTTCAGGTATTTGTTAGTTATGTGTGTCCCCTCAAGGAAAACAGCTGTGCAATTCTGACATCAGTTTGTATGGTTAAAAATATTGAGCAAACACACTTAATTGCCTGGGGTGCCATGCAAATTAAAAATCCTACTTAAACTATGGTACTCAGGTGTCCATAAGCTCATGAGTGTAATACTAAACACACAGCTTGGTTAAGCAAATACTTTCAAACATGCCTACAATAAAACCATTGCACACAGCTATGCTCATGGCACCCTATCTTGTTTAAAATTAGCAGAAAGCAGCAGAAAGTTTCAGAGTCAGGTAAATGGAGAAAAAGACCAAATTACAATGTGGGAAAGGAAACACCAGGTAAGAAAGAAAAGGCAGAAATGGACAAGAAAAGACCAGGGGCTGCAACTATTTTAGTGCAGTGGTGCTGACAGATTCTTTCTGGAGCATCTGTGGGAAGCAGATCATGGTGGATGTAGAAGGCACATTAAAGCAGACTCAGGTTCCCTTCTGCTGATTCTTACTTGATAGTGAGAATGTCTGGCAGAGTGGTGAGGGGAGGGCTAAGGGCTTCCCTGAGTGCAGGAAACACCACAGTTCACTACAGGACATCTCACAGCTCACAGAGATAGTGTTTTAGGCCTGTTTATTTCAACAATATAAAGTGAGGCTGCAGTGGGACAGCAGCAGTTCAGGAGATCCTTGCTCTGAACTACAGACTTGGCCAGGCTGCAGTGGGGCAGCAGGAGTGCAGGAGATCCTTGCTCTGAACTACAGACTTGGCCTTATCTTAGCAGTCCTTTGATGGAATTATTATAATTGTAATTCACATTTGCCTATCACTGTGGATCCTAATGGATGCCTAATGGATGCTTGGCCTGAGGATCAATAGTATCGTGTCCTGTCTACTTGGGATGAGAGACCTGGATGTTAAAATAAATACTTGTACTATGCTAAAGATGCAGAAATAATAAGTGGGTCGATACAAACAAGGTTTATCCATAGGTGAGAAACTCCCACACTCAGCACACTCAGACTGTTCTGCAGGTACAGGCTGCTTTCCATGTGTCTGCAATTTTAAGGAGCATAATAAATCACACAGCATTTTTCACAACTAAATTCTTCCTAATCTAGCCAGGCAATTCTTAAACCTTTAAGGGGGCCATGATTGTAAAATCATTTCATCTGGGTTTTTGAACAGTAATCTTCAAATTATGGATCTGTAACAAATAATGAAATGTGTCATAAAAGAGGTTTTCCTCAATGAGTCTATTATTGTAATAAAAAATTATCTAGTCACCTCTACATTGTACATTAACCCTTTTTATTATAATTTTGAATAAAGTGCATCTTTCATTTCCATTAAATAATACCCTTGCATCTCACTGAAACAGTAGACTGTACAGGACTGAAAGCAAAGTGACAGATGCACATTCTTTTTAGCAGATTCTGTCCATGCCACTAATTTGCTAGTAAGATAAACCCCACTCAGTTTGGAATTATGCTTTGGTGTTCATGTAGGACTAACTTAAAATTCTCAGACCTGATTTCCAGTCACACAGAAATACATGTGCCTATTAGAAAACTATAAATGAGGTTACATATATGTATACTCCAGGATCTACTGGCTGTGGGGGAATTCACTCTCATATTACAACATCCACCTTGAAACAGAACCAGGAGAACCAATCCCAGGTGCTCCACTTAAGGATGATTTTCAGATTATTTTAAAATCACTTTAGAAGAGTTGTACCAAGATAAACCACTGCTCAAGTCAAGTGTTAAGCCTTCATACCCTTTTTCAGAACAAGTGATATGGAGATGGCTCTAGGAAATCTCATTAGTAGATGTTATATGTGATATATGCTGTAACTATAGGCATGTTCATTTATTTTAATGCTTTTGACAGAAGTGGATCACAAAAAAGCCATGCAACACCACCAAAATAAAATTCTGATAAAGTTTTACTGGTTATAATCACAGGATATTACAATTATATTTTTTTAAATGTTGTAAAAAGATGAAGACATAAAATGATACAGCAATGTTGACAAAGGTTATGGATTTCATCAATATTAGTACTAAAAATTTTAAAGTAACTTGGAACCTTATCCTGTCCATGTGTAATACCTGTCTTAGTCAGATTACATGTAATGTTATTACATTTTCTACATCAGTTCCCCCTGTGCCTAATTTTTGTAACTCAGAAAAACTTATGCTTCTTTTACAAGCATCTCTATCTGTGGATTAATTTGATTGAGATTTCTTTAACCTAAGACTGTAATTTTACAAGTTGCACAAGTTTTTTTCACCATAAATGAGTCTCAGTGCATGTACAGAGTTGTGCAGATAAGCAAGCCTGCAATCACATGTGTTTTAGTCATTACTCTTCTCTTTGGAAGCTTGGCATTAAAGAAAAGCTGGTTAGAAAACATTAAATGTGGGAACATGCATTATTTGTCTCAGCCTTATACTGTTTACCTTTCATTTTATTGCATCACCCTCTGACAATATGTGGCTGGATAAGGTTTGCATTTAGTGACAACTACACTCTCCCTGAGAGGGAAGAAAATTCTCAAGGGTACTTTGCTGCTCAGACTTTAACACTATTCCTGCCTTGATCCATTATAGATCATTACTAAATTTTACAGTGATTTTCCTTCCTCTTCTTTAGGAATTTTATATTCATGAATTCTGTGTAGAGCTGAAAAAAAAAACCCTGTTGTAATGCAATTCATTTTATGAAATGCAATGGGAATAAATATAAGCAATTTGGTATTAGAGGAAGGTGAATCCAAATTGTTTGATGGAGAAATACTATAATAAGATCATGATGTGTAGGCATTTTTCCAAAGATAGTGCAAAGCTGTGATATTCCTCTGTGACACTCTGAATGTTCAATGAAATCCTGAATTTGTATCAAGCAGACCAGATTACAAGTAGCAATTACATTAGGGTAATTGCTTGAAAAATAAAATAAGATCATTCTCTCTTGAAAGGGTTCAGTTGTCTTTGTAACTACTATCAAGGCAGCATTAATTGCATATTAATTTTTTTATACTTGTAACTTAGCTCTCTTAACAAAACTGAAGGTCTACACAACCTTCCCCATTAAGTAAATTATGTCTTGTTTTTATTTAGTGGTATTATTGAGATCGGGGGGTTTGAAACATGCAGCATAGTTACAAAAGGGGATTAGGATTGTCTTAATTTCAAATCCCTACAGAAATAATTGGAGGAAGTTTATGAAGGTTCCTTATCAGAATCATTAAGCTACACTTTGACAATAAGTCCCATTGGACAGCAAGTCATTCCAGACACCTGAAAGAAAAAGCCAGGCCAGGAGCAGCACTGTTTTATTTTTCTTTGCCTGTAAATATTTTCAGCCTGATCAGCTTTTCAAAATGTAATCTCAAGGTGCTGCTTCATGTCAGCAGTTGTGTCAGCCACTCCAGGGGGCTCTGGCCCATCACAGTCCATGCATACCCCTCATTCCTGCATCACCTTCCCCAGCTCTGGCTCCAGGGATCTCCTGGGCACCTTCCCACTGCCCCACACGAGGGTTCTGCAGCCTACACAAGGACAGGGAGTTCCCACACAGTTGCTTCACTTGTGATGCCACAGTAAAAGGCTATTTCACCACCACACCACACCTCCCACCTCCCTGGTGACTTTATCTTTGAATAACTGTGTTTGCATTGATTTAAACTGTGGTGGTGCTGGTTTTTATTATCTGTGTACCAGAAGAGCACTGCAAGACAATGGTGAGTCCCCTGATCTACTAAGATGCTAAATTGATTTTTCTCTTCTGCCCACCTCTTTGTATCTATTAGTGAACTGAGTTTGGATGATTTAATTTAGTTTATGATCAATCCTTTTGTGCCATAGTTATATTAGGGGCTTACTCACTCTGGTAGCCAGTCATAAAGGATTTACTATTCTCCTTGACATGCAAAATCTTTGGAAAATAAGGGCTAAAGTAACACAGAAATAAGTCTCTTCTGCTTGTGAATGATAGAAGATCAATGCCAAAATAAGGCTGACTTGTATTTCAGGTGAATTAATGTGTTTTCAGACTCCCCTTCACATCCAGAAATTATGGGAAATAATAGGCTCAGTGAGGCCTGAAGTTGTCTTTATTACTTTACTTCTTTTCTACAGAAGAACATGGAACAAGCTATCAATATATTCTTAGCCAACATACGTTAGCTGCATGAATTACTACAGACTTATTTTAGAATTTAAGTAGGAGATCAAACAGATTGTAATTGGAACCATGAAAGCTCCTCTATGTCACAGGATGAACACAGTGAATGCACATTAAAACTATCTCCTAGGGAAAGAACAAACATTTCTTTGCTCAGAATGCATATTGTTATCAGAGCAGATGAAAATAGCCACCTGAGGTTGCTCAGCAATGTGCTCCCAGCCTCCAGTTCTGTTAAAAAAAATAGAAATGAATTGAAGTGTTGCATACAATCAAGCTTATCTAAAATTGAACATGTATGGAAAAGCAAAATATAACTGGGACTGAACAGACACCTTGAAATGAGTTCAGTGACTGGCTTTTGTACTGTGGAGAAGGGCTGGAAACCACTGCAGTGCCTCTATGGCTATTCTTCATTAAAATTTGGTCCAGATATTTCCTCAAAGGTTTTATTTGCTCTTAGAGAATGTAACTTGTATTCCACTTGTCCCTGGGGTTGTCACTAAGACTGATTTATGGCCTTGTTTCCCTTATTTGTCTACTATAGTTAAATTTTTAAAGTTCCAGTGGTGTCTTTGCGCATAAATTTCTGTTAAACCCATTCTGCCCAAAGCATTCCACTTCTTATTCACTTCAATAGTCCACGTAGTTTTCAAAGTCCTAATGGTTTTACAGCATGAAAGTATCCTTGAAATTAGCAAAAATCATTATTACTTGCAATTCTTCCATTTTTTTTCCTCAAGGTTCTCAATATGTATTCATAGTACAGTGAATTTTGGGTTCATAAAAGAGCAAATTACAGGTTATTTCCCAAAGCTCTTCTCAACATACATAGACAGATAACACAGCAAAAATTTGGTACTGTGCATCAGGAAAGGTGTTGCACAGGAAGAATGAAAAAGGATATAAATGAACACATGAGCTCACCTACAAAAGTCTCCGTGTTTTTCCCTGGGATAACACAGCCAGACTCCTGGTATTGTATTAACAAGAACACAAGGATGACAATGTATTGGCTCACCAAGACAATAACCTGTTCAGCTAATTTCACTAGAAGTCAGCAGAAGTTTAAAGCACTAGGGAAGGAGAAATGCCAGGCTGTGCCCAGGTGTGGCTGCCAGGTCCTTGTGCAGGCTGGGAGCCAACAGTCCCCTCGGAAGGGGCACAGGACAGGTCGAGGCCAGTGCTGTCAAGGCATGAAGTGGGTTTGCAGGACACAAAAAGCTCTGCTCCCTCTGCTGTGTCACACTGAATAAACAAACACCGTCCTTCTGGCTCCTCAGTGGCTCTGCCAGCTGTTTACAGGAACAGCAGGAATGGGTATTTGGTGTGTAAACAGTATCCCAAATCTGGTAGCAAGTCTTCAGGGGTGCTGGGCTGGCAGCCAGGGATAAGAAATTACCCCTTCCCTGAAGGTGTAATGTTTTCATCTCTGTTCCTTAGGCTGTTTTTATTATTTTACAGTGTACAAAATTTGTAAAAAGTAAAAGCTGTCTGAAGGATGTGAGAGAACTCTGATTAACATGGAACCCAGTCTGACAAATGAACATGCTAATTCAGACTGTATTACTGAAAGAGATGAAGACAACAAGCACACAAACAAACAAACAAAAACAAAGGAGGATAAGCACAAACCATGGAACAAAGTTACTGTCAGAGATTTACTGGACAATCAATGCTGCTTCAACCTTCAATGGAGCTTAAAACCATGAAGAGTCAGATTTTCTTTTGCATAAAAAAACCCCATAATCTGATATAACCTGTAGTTATGACACAGTCTGTGCAGCAGGACAGATCCCAGTTGTGTGTTCCAACCAAAGCACGGAAAGAAAAGGAGACCTTGTAGTCAATGGGCTGAAGAACATGAAAGGAAAATCATTGCAACAACTCAACAATGAATGAACAAGAGCAGCAGCCCTGTGGATTCATGCACACAGAGGCTGTAACTGTGCCTAGAGAGAGAAAAAAAGAATAAAAAGACAATGAGTATGAGGATATTCCATGATTTAGAGGATCAATTGTGCTTGTTTTCACAAAGCTTTAACTTGCATATTGTTATGATACAACATCATATGTAAATACAATGCCAACCAAAGGCAGTGTGACATTTGTCAAAAGCTCAAAGGCAAAGCCAAGAAAAATGTGTGAAAATTTCTGCCCGTTTTTTGAAGGTTGAGTCATCTGAAATCCTCTTTCACAGGCATCAACCTCACCGATGGTGTGCCTGAGCCTCTGTGTGTTTATTTACCCCCATGGGCACAGCAGTCCCACTGCCTGCGCTGCTGCCCCTGAACCAGCCCTGCCCGGGGGCTCCTGGCACTGCCACAGCATTCCAGCCATTCCCTCAGCTCAGTGGGACGGGAAGGGCCACAGAGAGAAGCCAACGAATTTAGGGAAAAATATAATTTTAACTGAAATAAGGAAATAAAATTAAGGAAAGCTGCTATAGAACCACTGAAGATAATATTCACCAGTATCTGGAATAGCAGGCAGATCAATCATAAAATCATAGAATTGATTGGGTTGGAAAAGACCTCCGAGATCATCAAGTCCAGCCCTTGGTCCAACTCCAGTCCAATTCCAGTCCAACTCCAGACGAACAGGAATGTTACAAAATGGTACCCACTTAAAATCAGAATTGCATGAAAGTAACTTTAAAATTCCTAAATAAATAGTTTCTGTACAGATTTCACTCTGGAAAATCTGAGAATCAATCAGATATTCCCGAGGGCCAAGGGGAGAATCCTGCAACAATAATAAAAAACAATTTCTACATGCATTGCTCTGTATTTGTACATTACAGGTTCATGAATTCTTTTAAACAGAAAGCAATCAGGCTGGTAGACAGAACAAGCAGGGTCACAAATTCTAAATTAGATGTATCTAACAGAAAAGCTCTTTGATCTTGTACAGATTTGAGAGGAGTCCAGGGTAATGCAAAATACAAAGCACAAAAAGTCCTGTGACCCCCAGACTGGCAAGTGCATCTACAGCAATCAGTGCTCAAATATCCTTCATCAGAGCACTCTTACCTGTGTCAGGGAGGAGGTGCTGGAAAGATTAAACCAGTTTTAAAACCTATTTGAATAGAAGAACAAGTATTTATTTATACCTAAATTCATATTCACAGTGTCAGAATCACTTACAGAATTTATAGATTTTTCAGTTACTGACTCACCCAACCAGGTGTTTTGGGAGTTGACTGTAATTAGCTTTTATGAATCTGCAATTATTCACAGACCATCTTGGTACAAATGAATGGGAGTATTTGTATGCATTTGTGTTGTTGAGTACAAAAAATACGGCAGCTCACATGTAATTATCATGTAACTTAGGAAAACCTATGCATTCTAAAGTATTTCCTTACTATAGTAACTTGCCAGCTTTCATAAATGACAGTAATTACAATAAATGTTATTTTTTAATCTTACTTATGCCATGCTCCTCTGCTCCAATAGTGGTAGAGATGTCCATAAAAATGGCTTTGTACTGACCTGAACAAAGACAGTGATTATTCAAAGGGATAATATTTAATACAGTTGTTTCATTAGCCAACGTGGCATTGATCCATTTCCACAGCCACAGGTGTAGCCATCACAAATCAACTCTTCTTGTCTCCCCTGTTGCAAAGTGTTATAGTCTGATGAGTTAATTTGCTGCATTCCCTGAACTTTCAGCCAAAGCAGTGCCCATGGATTGCAGTGGCACAGAGGGATGAATCCTAAAGCCTTCCTCAAAAGCAAGGTCCACCAGCAAATATTTAGCTGCCAAGCACTTTTTCATATTCATCCTCTGCCTATAGATTTGCTGAAAGCACAGTAATCCCACTGGAGACAATTTTGGTTAAAACTTGGTTGTAATAATGCCAAGGTCATGAGTTCAATCCCCTGTGTGGGCCATTGACTTAAGAGTTGGACTCGATGATCCTTGTGGGTCCCTTCCAACTCAGAATAGTCTGGGATTCTGTGATTCTGTAATTACAATTGCTCTCTGCAGTGCCCACATTGAGCTCAGCACCAGCCTCGCTGTGTTTGCTGCCAATTCACTTGATGCTCCCCAGCACAGAAGGGCTGGGTGAGATTCCTGCAAAGCTCCAAGCAGAGGCCAGAGCACAAAAAGTTAATTCAAAACACATCAGTGATACATAAATTTTGATGTGCAGGCCTTCACAATTTTAATATTAGCAAAATATATCTTTGTTTCAAAAATGATTGTATTTACTGCACGAAGTATGCTACTTACAGGCAACTTTCACTCCAGTGCTCATTACTGAATGTTCTTCCTGAAGTTTTTCGTGGGGATCTGGTTCAATTTCAGATTGCACAGCACCAACCAGGAGCTCTGCAGTCACATCACCAAGGATCACTGTCAGGCAGACCTAAAGCCAGTGGTGCCAAGATAGCCCCAAATCTATTTTTATGTTCTCCTGAGGGACCTGCATTCAGAGCTGCTGAAATACAGAAGCAGCAGCAGCTGTGTAATCCATTTATGTGAAATCATTTGGAAATTATTAAGTCAGAGACTCAACAAAATGATATCAGAATAAGTGACTAAATGCTTCTCTTACTTCTCATCATGTAACATTAAAAAACTAAATTATGGGTCCTACTAGCACCTTTCTTTTTGAGATGTGGTACCTCATAACAGCCTTGGGCTCCAACAACTCCAAATCTGTGTTTGTTACTACTAATTTCTTAATTTTCTCTTCATCTTCCAGGTTCTGTTCCAACAGACCACAGCCAGAGGGGATGCCAGAAGAAATCACAGCTGGCCTCATGGGAACCCATGTTAAGGAGCACATGGAGCTCAGCCTGTCCTTGCCATCTCAGACCAGGGGCAGGTTTGGGCCGTGGCAACCAAAGCAGCTCATTTCGACCATGTGTCCAAGTTAACTCTTCACCCAATGCTTTAGTTTTCTGTGTAGTCAGAACTGCAGCCACAGAGATCTGCACATCTTTTCAGCTGGTTAGAGTTGAGTCATTCAATATGGAAACTTATATAACTCCACTTTCATTTAAGGAATTTGCTAGAAATACCTTGGATACATTTTCTTATGCAAAAGAAAAGGATGTCATGTGATAATCATAGTTTAACAGTGTGCATAATCCCACCTTCATGTGCAGTCATGGTCATTAAGGTTACAGAGCTCTTTAAATTTAAAGGACATTCTATTAAAATACAAAAGAACCAACTTTAGAGTCACCTAGTATAGATAATACTGTACAAGGATTGGGTTTGACTTGCTTTAAAGGGAGGGAAATAATAAGATATTGGTACCCTGCTCAATTAAGATACGGCATCATACATATTTATTACAAAAAGATAACTCAAATTACCTTGAGAAACACATAATAAAAGAGCATAATCCATGACAGGGAGGAAACAGTGATTCTGGTTTGCCTGAAAATGACATGCAAACTAAAGTGTTAATTAAAAAATAAATTCAAAGTCTGGTACTGAAAATAATAGCCACTTAGGGCTGGCTAGAGAGACCTGACTTAGCATGTTATTTGACAATTTCTGTTATGACAGGTAATATTTATTCTAACAGAAAAACACTGTATATACTATAATAAGAAATAAACATGCATAGTTAATAGAATAATTTCTATCAGACATTTTTTCAAATATTAAGCCATATTCATAATAGTTAGGGACAGTGTAATAAATAATTTCTGGGCTGTGATGTTCTAGTATGTTTGTTCAGTGAGATATGTCAAACAAAATAATAGGTATAAATGGTCATATTATTTGTACTTATTATAGTTTTAATTATTGCATTTTATCAAAGGCAAAAAAGATTTCTTACATATTGCATACATACTAAAGAGTACTTTTGTTTAAAAAGTAATCTAGAAACAATACCTGGTCAACATTTACCTCATTAAAAAAAGCTGTAATTCAGACAAGTTCAAAACATTTCTTGTGTTAAAATATGAACAAGAGATTTTCAGAATAAGCCATCACTCAACAGTTTCCATTGACAACAAAGAGCCCAACACACACTGTGGCAGGAATAACGTAAGGACTAATTGTGATTAGTCATTTGTAAGTAAAGAATAACCATAAATACTACAGCAGATAAGGACAGTCCTGGTTGTTTTGATGGCACTGCACAGTTAATAACACAGGAAAAACTCTGCCCACACAGCTTGGGTTGATTCATCTCTTCCTCCCTTCCTTATGAATCAGAATCTTTATTACCTTTTTATTGAATGAAAGCCTCACTGTGGCACAGCCAGTGGGAGTTTGGCCATTGACGTCGGTGAGGCCATGGCTTGATTACCTCACCACTAATATTAAAAATATCCTTGCCTATTTAAACCTCAACCTAACTAGAGTTTTTTGCAGGAAAGAAAAGTCTTGTTGCAAACAAACAAAAGACAGGAGCCTCCCTGTTTCACCTGTACCTCAGGTGTCACCTCCCAAATGACTTAAACCAGAGATGAGCTGCCAGCTCTCGGTGGTTGCTGAATGCACAGTGACATGGCCCTTCCCAGGTGTGGGGCAGAGGTTCCCATGGCCCCTTTGGCAGCACGTGTTTGCCCATACCCAAACATTTTTTTCTATTCAGGTGAGCTTATGAGCTGGGCTGCCTGGAGAATGGAGCAGCAAGGTCCCAAACAAGAGGAATGTAAGTGCTCAGAGTCCCTCTCTTCCTCTCTCTGCTGCTGCCCTCTGTTGTGTTCTCTGCCTTTGAAGTGACACTGTGGGATATGGGTTATCAACCTCCAAGCTCACAAGCCAGTTTTACTTCTGTAAAAGTCTAGGCTGCAAATATCAATAGCAGAATGCACAAGGGACTTCTCTGCTGAGTGAGGGAGGCAAGTCACTTTCCTCTCAGTAAGACACTCTGATGTTATTGCTTAGTCTGTAAGAACAGAGAATGAAAACCTTCCAACAAGCCTACAGCAACAGGTATCATTTCTGCAAATTACTTACAAATTAAACCATCCATTTTGATTTTCTGCAAGCTGCAAAGGAATAACTGGGAAATGTCTTTGTTTTCCAGTATGCTGACTGCAGTATCCCAAACAGTTCCCCCACCCCTCAAAGTTCAGAGCTGGCATGTTACACTCTGGAAAATCCTTTCAGGCCACATCCATCACATTATACAGGCATGACACCATGAGGCTGGACATGCCTGTCGAGACGTGACACATCATGGGAGAGATGTCGGGAGAGACCAAAGAGCAGAACTACAAACTGGGGCTAACAGGCAGTGTGGCTTCACTTGAGGTTTTTATCAAATGTTTTCACCCAAATCCATGTGAATAACATGCAGGCAGCAATGGCAGCTCACAGGCAAACTGGAGATATCTTCCCCTAAGCCTATAGCTGCTGTCATAGTAAACAGCCACTAAATATTTGACAGCCTCTAATATTTCCCTTCTTTAGGCAACTGCCCTCATGATAAGAGATGTCTCCAATATGCACATCTGCCTGCAGGAGTCACTTCACTTTCTCCTATTCTCAGACATGGAGAAATGAAAAATTAAATTTGATCAGGTCTGTATGTGAGAGTTCAAGACCCCAAGCTGGAAATCACCAGAGGCTGATGGGATATTCTGGCAAAATCTCTCTGCACGCTTGCCCTGTGCTTGTGCTCTGCCCTGGATGTGTGCTCTTGGCCATGGGGATGGAGAGGACACTGGGCCAGATGCAGCTTCAGTCTGATTCAATCTGAGTCTAGGTATTTTTGTTAAGTAATACTTAACCATTATTGTGATAAGTTCTGGATGCAATTTCACAGAGCAAGGTGGTTATGAAACTCCTGAGAATTATTAGTCACATCAGCACAGGAGTTAAAGATCTTCTGAAGGAATTTTGCCACTTTGAGAACTTTATAAAATGCCAGACACTGGCTTTTTATTTCACCACTTCATATTTTTATAAAAATACTAAGCTCTTGAGATATTACTTAACATGATATTCTTCCACAGCACCTTGACAGAATCTCTGCAGCTGATTCTCAAGACCAGGTTAGTTTTATGCTCCACCACCTCCCTGGGCAGCCCATTCCAGTGTTTAACAACCCCTTCTGTGAAGAAATTCTTCCTGATGTCCAACCTAAACCTGGCACAGCGTAAGACTGTGCCTTCGTGTCCTGTTGCTGGTTCCCTGGGAGAGGAGACCAATCCCAGGTGGGTACCCCCTCCTGTCAGGGAGTTGTGGAGAGGGACAAAGTCTCTCCTGAGCCTCCTCCTCTCCAGGCTCAACAACCTCAGCTCCCTCAACTGCCTCAGCCACTCCTCATAAGATATTTCAAGTACCAGTAGCATAAGGGTCTCTGAGCACCACTGGCTGTATTTTAGATCAGTTGATGATATATTTATATACAGAACACAACTGCTTTACCTCACTGATTATTCAAGTGATGGCACAGCATTTGTGTGAGGAGAGGGAGAAGGAAGCTTCCTGAGCTCACATTAAGAGTAAAAATGCAAATATTTATGCAAAGACAGCTGTTACTGCCTGCTACCTGGCACACCACATAGAAGCTTTAATGCAGTTTTAACAATGCTGACAAATCTCTAACTACCATCTTACTTTAGATTTAAGTAGCCTTCATCTGGTCTATTCCCACATATAAATGCAAATGGAAGAAAAATCCCCATACACACTCAACACACACAATTTAGCTTAAGAGTTAGTGGTTTGTTTAGTAGGTTTAAATTACGTTAAGAAACTATATTTGTAGAAATAGTGATAAATAATAAGGAATCTTTTTGGCATGAGTAGTATTTTGATGTTTTAACAGAGGTTTTTTAAACACATGCATTAAAACACTTTACAAACCCCACTGATGAGTGTCCTCCTTGGGTTTCTCACTCCAGCTCTCAGCTTAGGAATTAAAGATTACCTGTAACAGAAGGAGAAGCTGAAGGCCTTAATCCTGAAAAAAAAACAACTTTTGTATGGGAATAGTTTCACTGAAGTTAGCTGGACTGACTAATAGCCTACTTTGGCAAGGGAAATGAGTGAGTGGTGTAGTGCTCAGTCAAAATCAAGACCAATTTCAACAAGCACAGGCAATATTTCCATTTGTGAATTGGAATCTGCCCATATTTCCTGTATTGAGACATCCAAAAAACCCAACGTTTTTGGAGACATCTGAATTTTACCTGTTCTGTAGACAGCACTTGCCCTTCCTGCTCACAGTTGTACACAGATTGCAAATTGCTGGAAAAAGTGAATGAAGAAAACAGATGGACTTACACCTTTTTAGGGTTACAAATAACACTCTGAAAGGATCCAAAGCCCCTTTGCAAGGAAAAGACTGGTGATAAATCTTGGAAATAACTGCACACTGAGAGATCTTGTTGCTGTCAGCAAAACAGGCACATTGAAGTAAATGTCACATAACTTATTAATGTTACCTAAATAAGAAGCATAGCAAGTTGTCCAGTCCAGCAGGTCCTTCATCCATCCATCCCTTCTGGGCATTTAGGAAAAGCTCAGTGCTCAGCTGAAGGGATTTCCTAAACACATGTTTAAAATATCCAAGGATGAGCCCAAACAAGCAACTAGATGATGTGTGTATATGTCATTAAATCTATGCAAAAACAATATGCCTCATTTCACTCAATTTGCTTAAATATTGGCTGACAGCATCACTTCCCATGTAAGTACACAGATCAGCCTAGAGATCTGGTACAGAAGCTGGGAACCCATATTTGTGACTAATACATAAAAACACTGAATCAGAATTGCAAAATCCAGACAGATCAGGTCTGTGCTCAAGAACCAATTCAGATTCTGATTTGTCCCTTCTTCCTCAAACATTTTGATAGACTCACAGAATATGAGTTGGAAGTGACCCATCAGGATCATTGAGTTCATCTCCTGTCCTTGCAGGACAGCCCAAGAATCCCACCATGTGCCTGAGAGAGTTGCCCAAACACTTCTTGAACTCAGAGAGACTGTGCCCATTGCCCTGAGGAGCCTGTTCAGTGCCCAATCACCTATGGGGGAAAAGCTTTTTCCTGATATTCAATCTAACCCTGCCCTGACACAGCTCCAGCCATTTCCTCAAGTCCTGTACCTGGTCCCCACAGAGCAGAGATCAGTTCCTGCCACTCCTCTGCCCTTTGGGATGTTGAAGACCCCAATGAGGTCTGACCTCAGTCTCCTCTTCTCCAGACTGAACACACCAAATGCCCTCAGCTGCTTCTCATATGGCCACTCCAGACCCTTCACCATCCTTGTGGCCTCCTTTGGATGCTCTCCAATAGCTTCATGTTTTTTTTATATTGTAGTGCCCCAAACTGCCCCCCCATTGCAGGTGAGGCTGCCCCAGAGCAGAGTGGGACAATCCCCTCCCTGGCCTGGCCATGCTGGGCCTGATACCCCCCAGGACAGGGACGTCCCTCCTGCTCCAGGGCACTGCTGACTCGTGCCAAACTGGCCCCTGACCAGGACCCCCAGGGCCCTTTCCTGGCTCTGTTTTCCAGCCTCTCATTCCCAGTCTGTCCATCCATCCATCCAGGGCTGCCCCATCCCAGGGGCAGAATCCAGCACTTCTCCTGGTGCACTTCCCATGGCTGGTGATTCCCAGCCCTCTGCTCTGTCCAGGTCTCCCTGCAGGGCCTCCCTGCCCTCAAGGCAGTCCAGGTAGTTTGAGTTTTGAGGCTTTTTTTGGGGTGCCCATGTTAGATCACAAAGTGACAAGCCCACCCTTGTGCCACCCTGGCTGCCTCATCCTGCCATTCCTGCTCATCCACCAAAAAAGAATGTTAACCATTTTGAGACAAACACCTGGAACTCTGTAACATTGGCTGTTCTAATCTACAAGCTGAAGGCCAGAATCTAGATGGAAACTAGCAGAGTAACAGCAAGTACAAATATTCAGAATAAAGAATCCCTAAGTCATCTCTCTGTCCTGTACAAGAGCTGAGAACAGGCCTTGTTTGGTTGGCTGCTTTCACTGCAGCTTCTTTTCCCAAATCTCCCTTAATCTGCAGTTTCCAATTGTCTTAATCTCTAGTTCTTGTTGTTTTAATTTGGGTAATGCCTATCTATGGCTGGCCAATCCCAAGATAGTTCTAATATTTTAATAATATATTGCAGTGTGAAATTATGGTTTCCTTATATTTATGCCAATCAAATACTACCTTGGTCACATTTTTGCAGAAAGTGCTACTCAAATAAAGTCCTGAAAACCTGACCCCCAAATATGCCTGTGAATCTGTTTATTCTCATCACTGCTGTGTGAGCCCAAAATCAAAAAAAAAAAAAAAAAGACTTGAAGATATGACTGGAACTTGTATTATTTGGTTTTAAACTTTTTATCTTTAGATTTAGGGATGGATTCTGCCTTTGTTCAGAGTAACACAAATCTAGAATACTTTTGCTAAGCGTAGTTCCCAAGCCTAATGGGACAGGATTTGGCCTTTTATTTTTCAGGATTTCCAGGAAAGCCTTTTGTCCTTATGCTGTGTCACCAATGACGAGGCAGCACAGAGTGCTCATGACAACTTTCATCCAGAAAAGCCATAGTTTATGTGACAGCAGCACGAAAGAAGAGGTGAAAGCAGGTCTCAGGCAGCAAAAAAAAAAAAAAGGGGCAGGTCTCAGGCAGCAAAAAAAAGGGGCAGGTCTCAGGCAGCAAAAGCCTCAGCAGCAGACAACAAGGACTCCAGCTGTAAAAGTTAAAGAAAAGGCAACAATAGCTTGGCTTACTTGAGTGGTTATAGAAGGCGTGGAGAGAAGGGAAAAATTAAGTTTGAGGGAGGCACTTTTTCGATTCTATACGAACAAACACTCATTGGGTTGTGATGTGACATGCCCTGTAAAGCACGTAGGGGGCACCCTCTGTGCAAACGACAGATATTTGTGTATTATAGATAAATATAGATGATATAGTTATAGACTCCCTGAAACACCTCAGCCTTGGCCATATTGACTGCCATCGATGGTCCACTCTGGCCTCCAATCGGGATTCATGGAGACACACCATTCCCAACGCTGCTGCTTCATCTGAGAACGCACAGTCAGTCTCGAGGAGAGAAGACAACGCAGACAGAACCGTTCCTCGCCAATATCGCCAAAGGAGACTTTCCCCTGTGCCTTTTGTGACCAGACTTGCCTATTCCATATCTGCCTTTTTAGCCACCAGCATCTCGCAGCAAGCGTGGGTAGTGCCCTTCCCATATCTTCGTTCGCGAAGCCGAGCCATGATGATAGATATATAGATATATAATGGATGGATGGATTTGTTCCCCACCTCAGTGGCAGCAGAGCCGCAGCGCGTCCTTTCGGGTTGCCCCGTCCCGCGATTAAAAGCTTCGGGAGATTAAAAAAATGCTAAGCCTCCCGCACAGGCACCGCTGGGATTCGAACCCAGGATCTCCTGTTTACTAGACAGGCGCTTTAACCAACTAAGCCACGGCGCCGGGCGCTGTTCTGCATTCGGCGCGGCCCCAACACGGCTGTGCGGCCAGTCGGGAATGGCTTTGTCCGGACACGGCACACGCACAGACCGTGGGGAAAACATCAGTGTCAGCCTTCGGGATGCGAAAATGAAAGCACGGCGTGCGCGGGTTGCAGCCGTGTGGGTGCGCTGGGACTCACACACACACACGGGGCAGGGCGAGCGGAATAACCGGAATTAAGTTTTGGCGCAGTTGGTAAGAGCGGTCAGAGCAGGAGGGGATGCTGCCCCCAGGGAACCCTCCCAGGGCTGCTGCAAACAGGACCCCACGCCAAGCAGTGGCAGCGATTCCAGGGGAGAACCATCCCTGAGCCAACCCGCGGGCACCGGGAAAGGATCCGGCCGGGAACACTCCTGGAGCCTCCCAGCGCCCGAAGGGAGCCTGCAATAGAATTTGAGAGAGACCATTGGCAAGGGCATGGAGGGACAGGACAAGGGGAATGGCTTCCCACTGCCAAAGGGCAGGGTTAGATGGGATACTGGGAAGGGATTCTTCCCTGTGAGGGTGGGCAGGACCTGGCACAGGGTGCCCAGAGAAGCTGTGGCTGACCCATCCCTGGGAGTGTCCAACACCAGGCTGGACAGGGCTTGG
>JAWWLZ010000022.1:2902376-2912844 GCA_035041345.1 Poliocrania exsul
GGCCTGGGACACTCCCAGGGATGGGGCAGCCACAGCTTCTCTGGGCACCTGTGCCAGGGCCTGCCCACCCTCACAGGAAAAGCTTTTCTTCCTGTAATATCCGATCTAAACCTCCTCTCTTTCATTTTGAAGCCATTCCCCCTTGTCCTGTCACCACATGCTCTTGTAAATAGTTTCTCTCTACTTCTCATTTCTGCCAATCACAACATCTGCCATGCAGCCCTTTGACCCTACACTAAAGCAAAATTTAACTATAACACCAGGGAAAAATCTTTATTATTTTTTAATAACAAAACCAACTCTTTGTACCATATATCCATTTTGAAAAGCAGTCAGAAAATTCTTACCTGACTGCTTCATGTCCACTCAAGGCAAAATGCTGCCATGAAGTTCACACTTCCTGAAGGCATCAGCTGTTCCCATCCCTAGGAAGCAACACACAGGACAGACACAAAACTCTGGGTTAAGCTCCATTTAAGCATAGGTATTACCTCTTTTTTTACAGTTTAATGAAGAAATGTTAAGAGAGAGCTGGCTCACTACCTAAAGAATCTTGAGGCTGTTGATTGTGTGACAATGGAGGGAAGAGCTGTGGGAACAGACAGCAGCATCCCCCAGTTTTTAGGGAAAGAGCCCTGCTGGAAGCAGGCTAAGCCAAGCAGCTGTGTGGGATATCCTTATTCTGGAGCAGCAGCACAGCTGGTTTGAGGTTAACAGCATTCAGTTGGGGTAAGAATAGAAACAAGTTAAACTATAAGATGAATTATTTACTCTAGTTGGGAGGCTATCCAAATATAAATAATATTATCAGATAAAATTCCTATGGTTTGGGAAGCATAGTGTCATTTTGGTAGGCAAATGCCACACCTGAGAAATACAACAAAAAGATGAACGTACATTTTTCCAGCACAAAGTAGTCAAGCATGCATGCATAAGGCATGGGGTTTGTAGCAGAATCTTGAACACATGTTTTGAAATGTAGTTAGGAGCCCAGGATATAATTATACCAAAGCACAGCTCCTAAACTGGAATTCTCCATAGTTACAAAGATACCAACATTTAAACAGATGGCTTCTTTTTTGTGGGACCCTGAGTTAGCTCCAGTGATTGGAAAACTCGTAGTAGTGGTGTCAGACAGAGCAATGATGGTGGTGGAGAATGTGCTGTTTCTGCTCCCAAGGTTGAACCTGCACAGTTCCCACCTGGAGGGCAGGTTGGCTCCCATGGAAGGAGCGGATGTGGGGCACAGATTCGGGAGCTCTCCTGAGTAAAGATGTGATTTTCGAGGGGGCAGCAGTTCAAAGCTGGTTTTCAGCCCAAGGTTTGCAGGCAAGTGGTCTTTTTGAGATCTTCCAGGTGGGTATGGCTGTGAGTGTTTCAGCCTTAAGTACAAAAGGGTCCATCCATGCCAAGGGACTCACCAGGTGGGAGGGAGACGAGGCAGGCCGGGCTCTGGTGGGACCCCAAGAGACAAGAGGCATGACCCGCTGTCCATTTGGATAACAAAGGGCACGGAGAGGGTGGCACAGGTGGGTGAGGGACCCCCAGAGGCACTGCAGGAGCCGAGGGCTTGAAGGAAGAGTCGAGACTTCAGCACAGCTGGACTGGGGGGATAAAAGCCTGGGGAGCCTTTGGGTCGCTCCTCGGGCAGCGGCTCCAGATGTGTCTGTGTGACTGTGCCCTGAATAAATGGCTTCATGGAGCAAGAATCTGAGGCTCTGCCACGGGAAAGCTGGGGTTGAGCTGGGAGCAAACCCGGGCTGGCTGTGAGTGGGTGTGGGAGCCAGGTGGGACCCGGCGGGACCTGGAGCCGCTGGGAAGGGGATCCAGTGCCAGCAGTGCCAGTCTGGGGTGGGACTGTGACAGTGCCTTGTGAAAGGAAACTGGAAAGTTTCCTTGACAACTAAATCTATATTTTCATAAGATAGGACAGACCCAAGGTCCAAAATCTGAACTCTGACATTGCTTGAATTCTCTGAAATTAATATTTGTAAGATACATGGGCATAACTTTACAAATGCTGTTAATCCTTTTCTTTGACCCGTGTCTGGTCATTAGCTCAGGTCTTTCAGGTTATTTCCATTAAAATAAGAAATGAACTCAAGGTATTGTAACACAATAGGAATCATTTCCAAAAAATAAAGTCATCATAGCACAAAAAATGCTAATGAGAATTGTACTTTTGCCTTAATTGTACTTTTTCCACCTCAGATTCTGGGCAGTATTGCCACAGATATAGAACTAAAAAGAGGCCTGGCTCTAAGCAGGGATAACTAAACATGGAATAGGTATCTCGTTTACAGAACTGTCCACCCAAGAAGGTGCTGTGACTCGTTGGGCCACATCCCCATCCCCCTAAGCACTAATGTGACCCACGGAACTGAGCTGAGCTTGGCAACCTCAACACCAATATTTACTATTTCTTTGTTTGCATCCCCTTTAATGTTCTGCTTTCTGTGGGCAGAGGCAAGTGTGTAAACATACAGATACACAAGAATTTGGCATGTAAACATACAGCTATACAAGAATTTGGCATTTCCAAATGAATATATGTGCTGTCCAGGCTCTTGTTATTTGCTGGAAGAAACTCTCTCCTAAAACATAGGTACAACTCCATTTAATATAATCCTTGAATGAGCTTGTTCATCATAAGAGAAATGTAACAGCTTACTAACAGCTGACTTGACAACAGGAATATCTTTGTAGTTACCTGTATAAGAATATTCTGTTCCTCACACAAATCCAGTTTATATTCCTGCCTGCACCTAAAAAGGATGGTCAAGGGTATTTGTCAGATAATGAAATGCTTTTAAACTAGCAACATATTTTACACTTCCTCATCAAACTTGTCATCAAACAAGAGCTCAATACCTTTAAGTTTAGCTTTTTCCACCCTGCATCTGTATTCCATATCGTATATACCACATACAAGTGATGCTGAAATGTAAAATCTGAACACTGTATTTTAGCTTTGCTTTGTCATAATAAAAAAAGGTCCTTCTAACAGTAAGTCAAGACTTGATAAAAGAAAATTAAATAATGAGCTATTAGTCATGCCTTATTAAGACAGTAGAAGTTCCTTTTGTCTACTTGTTAACATTCTTAATTTTGTAAATAGTAACACATAAATTTAGCAGACACACAACTAAATGGAGAAAAAACACATTAAAATTTTATTGACTTAGAAAATCAAGGAGATATCTTGTTCAAAAATTAGAACATAGATAATCCCTTCAGAATTGTTAGTTCAATAAAGACAAAGGGGAGTTCAGTGTGGAAAGCACATTGGCAGATTCAATACTCACAGCCCTGTCTGCACCTGCATGTCCCCAAGCCACAGGGACCTTTTTCCCCATGGAGCTGCTGTTTAGTTACCTGAGCTCCCTGACTGAGCAGGCACCCATGGGGTTTGACCCCAGATGGACCTGCTGGCAGCAGTGCAGGAGTTGCCTTCACTGCAGTATTTGGATCTGAAGCTGCAAAAGAAAACACCCAACTAGACCACAATGTAGAAATTCCCATGAGCCCCTCGCAGTGAAGAGAGAGGAGCTGTCCCAGAGCAGAAGACATTTGCAGTAATGCTGATTTCACGGTGTGGAGGGACCAGGAGTTGTGTCTGATCCAGGAATGAGCCAGGGCAGTGAGAAACAGCTCCCCACCACTCCCCCCAGACAGAGGTGACCTGGGGAGTCTGATGATTCCTCCTTTTCATCCAAGCATCAGAGACATGAAGTGCAGATGCCAGATTGTCTTGCTATAGAATTACAAGTCTTATCTGCTTTGAAGTTGGTGGTTCATGTCCTCCACCACAGTAGCTGAGAACATCCATGAAGTTTTCCAGAGTTGTGTATTACTACCATGTGTTGTCTGGGCTGTGGGTACCACCAAAGACATTCACATTTTCCTAATTATTATGGATCAGTACAGCACTTCCTGAATGAGTTTTTTTTCAGCTAACTTATATTAGGAGAATATCCACAAGTGCTAAATTAATCTTCTAGCATAGAGCTGTGCTTTTTACTCTATTATGATATTTTTATTATACTTCTTAATGGATATATCAATTAAGCAACTGTTCCAGTTGCCTGATTAAGACAGAACCCAGATCATCAACTTCAATCTACTTATTTACAGGTACATCACTGTCTCATAATTAGACATGTTAATCTGCAAACGATGAATTAGTTACCTACATGATTAGAGTGGTCACTCATGGTTTATGAGATGTCCTATACACAGATATTGAGACACATCACCCACTTGCTTTAAGATAACTCATTTTATTGACTAAACAGATAGAAACTAACAGAATCCTCCTGTCTTTTGTTCAAGGAAACAGGTTCATGACATTGAAATTCTCCCACATTTTTGAGCTTTTGTCCCAGGATGCTGTGAACAAGTAATGACCAGCAGCAGCAAAGCAGCACTCTGAGATACCATGGAAGCCCCCTGAAGCTCAGATGAAGAACACAGAGTGAGCTTTTGTAAGCTAACAGTCAAAAAGCCTCCTGCAACTTGGAGATCCCTGTCTGCAGCCAGCAAAGCATCATAGGCATGTTCTGAATTTTAACCACATTGATGGTTCTGTGAACTCTCTGGAGCTGCTCACAACTCACAGCCAGCATGGGCTTCAGTCCCTTGTTGGATGAGGGCATTCTGCAGGACTGAGCCCCAGCTATTACAGGACAAATGACCAGGTGGGGTTTTGGTTGGATATTGCTTAAACAAGAAATTGTTCAGCAGCTACAACACACTTGCATTTTAATAAATTACACAAACCCCCCCCCAAAAACCAAAACCAAAAACCAAACCAGCCATTTTTCATTAAATAAAAAGCATCCATCTATTTCTATGCATAAATTTCAACTCAAACGTTCAGAGGAAAAAGATTAAACAATTCTAGACCAAAGTCTAATGTTGGAAGCATTCTGGAATAAAATCTGAATGTTTCAGGACTGAGTGAGGACTCCAAGGCTTCCTGAAATCTAGAGGGGGAAAGGATTCTGAGCATCTCTTACAGGAAACAGTGCTGAAGTCACTGCAGTTTAAAAGAAACATTACAACATTGCAGATTGAATTTCCCATCCCAAGTAATTCCTAATTCCTCAAAGACAATTTCATTACAGTATCTAAAGGCAGGCTCTCTCTGATTATTGCTTTAAGAATGCAAAGCTCAATTGGTTGAGTTTATTTAATGCCATTGATTTTTTAAGGGTTGATTAGACATCTCTGTTGTTGCATCCTTCCTTCTGAAAATGGTAACAACACCCTACACTGACATAATGCTTGTCGTGTGTTCCTGCCTTCAGGGGGAGTTTATCAGGTGAGGGCTCAGCAGACCACACTGAGCAAGGCTGATGGCACTGGGAATGACTTTCTGCAAAAGCAGATGAGGAAAAATAACCTCTGCTCCCTGATAGTGTCACCTGACAGAGACAGTTCCAATTATTACAATCCATTTGTTGCACTTTTTATTTTCAAATCTAAATGAGTTTGCCATCAGGCTCTGATTCACTGAACTAATTCACATTTATAAGACTGCTCATATATTTGGAAGGCAGTTCTTAAGGAATGCCAAACTCCCTGACCTGAGTGGAAGCTTCACAAAACTGAGGTCTCAGGAGCAAAATTACCTTCACAGGAAAATTATTGATAAAAATTCCATCAGTATTGGTGTAATTTTGGCCTCTTATCTCTATTTTTAGGCCTATGCTGATGGACAACGAGTGTAATGTCTTATATGTGGGTCTCTTTTGCCTCTCTCAAGTAATGGTATTTGAACTGAACTGAAATAATTAATTTCCCAATTCTTTTGTAAGAAATAATTAAAAAAAATCAAGAGCTGCATAAACAAGATGTAAAGGTCCTAAATCTTACTTTGGAGATGTTCCACTGGTGTTGCACACACTGCATCAAAAACATCCATGGCATTGTCTTTGTCTGAACCAGACACCCCAGACCTCCCATCACAAGAAATATCACGTGAAGTCACAAAGCCTTCATGTTCTACTGCCCACCAAAGGGAAAATAAAAGGTTTTAGAATCATGTTCGAGGGTTTGAGAGACTTTGACAGCAGAATTTCTGTAACCTATAAGCAGATTCTGAAGGAAGGCCTTAGTACTTTGGTAAAAGCTGATAGATGTCTTGGTATACAATTTTCCTATTTTTGCATTAGTAATAAACTTAGAATTAAACAAAGCCACACTGTTAAATTCTTAAAATGTTAATTTAATCAATCTTAAGTTTATCTTTTGAGACAGGTTATTATTACCATACCCATTTGTATCTGAAAAAGTGGACGTGTTCATGTTCAGACTTACCTGAGATCATCAATGAGCAGCACCAAAACTAGGACTAAAATCAAACCTACTGACCCTGACTGTATTTTACTGTGCTAACAAAGAATGTTGTTATTTTATTTATCAGTACCAAAGCAAGAAATAAGAATGTTTTAGTTTTACCTTCTGCAAGAGGCATCCAAAATGATACATTCAAGTGTTTCTGCTGTTCTCATATCCCAAGACTTGACAGTGTCATCATAAGTTGATTTTACCACTCTAAAAATTATAGTAATGAAAACTGCAATCGATGTTTTCACTTAAAAGAAGGTATTTAAATAATAAATTACAACATGTAACTCTGACAATGATTTGACATTCCTACACCCACTAATTCAGAATAGATTCTTAAGAGCTACAGCAAAAATTATTGCATATCTTAGTTGAAAAAGGATCATTTATATTTCAGATAGAAAGTAATAATAAAAATGTCATGTGCATAACTTCCAGTGCAAGCAATCAATTCAATTTCATTACATCATTACAATGCATTTAATTACTTCTAACATTAGAATAAATCTAAAGCCTTTATGATGTCTTTTCTTTAATGCATGGGAAGTGTTCTTGTCAGTAGGTTCTTTTTGATTTTCAGTGGTTATGTTGCTGGGTAACCCTCAGCCACAAACCCTGCTCTGCACAAACACAAAGCTCCATCAGACTTTAAAGCTGTTCAATAAAGTTTACTAAAATTGGCAGGTTTCCACTAAATAGGGGCTCCAAAATATTTCCCTCATATAGTTTGACTAAAATATTCCCAAAAATATCTAAAATAATCTTTATATTGAAAGTCAGCAGATGTGAGAAACAATTTAATACCATTTTGATTTCTTGTTTTTAGGAAGTTCATAAACTGTCACTTTTATATATTTCATCTGAGAAATTTGATGCATTAGTGCTCTAACAACTAAAAATACAACTATATTACTATAAACTTTTTATTTTCTCCATATGTGTGTAATTCCTGCAACCAACACGATCTCTGCTTCTGAAGAGAAACAAAAGAAGCAAAAGATCACAGAAAGTTTATGAACTGGCAGCATTTTTGATGGGAAGGTTGTTTCCAGGGCTGTACACAATGGGATTTCACTTTGCTATTCAGCAGTTTTACAAAACAGACACAATTGCAATGGGCAGCAAAGTGACCAAAAAACTAATCACTTTACACTACAACCTGATAAAAATTGGTTCCATCTCTGGCTTAGTGATAAAATACAGCAGAAATAGTACCCCTGGAGGTTCTGCATGACCTACTTAAGTGAATGTTAATACACACTGCAGTTATTTTAATTATCATGTCCGCAGATTAACATGGGATCAGGATGCATTTCTTCTTTAATTGCTCAGACAGGCTCAAAGGAAAGGCCTCAGAATACTGAAAAACAATCCAGACAGAACAGAACTCTCTGAAGGTACAAACCTCTCTGACAAACAAACCCCTGAACTTTGGCAAAGCTCTCCCAGAGATGCCCCTTTAGTGTCTGTTTTACATCATCCCCTCTGTGTTCCTCCATTGATTCCTCATTCTCAGTCACAAATATGAGCCCCTTGTCTTCAAATACAAAGCTCTCTGTGATTTATCCCAAAAAAGATTCATCTCCCTCTTGTCTTCCCTCTCATGCCAACCTTCATCATTCAGTTGCTACATTTTCAAAATGTGTTTCCCTTTGCTGTCCACGTTTTGAAGCTGTCACCCATAAATAGCTGCACGTCTCTCTCATAATACAAAATCCCAGTTAAATGCCTGTTTTCTGTTGATGGAGCAGCAATCAACAGATTGCTGAAGTGCTGAGGTGATGACCCAACCTGCATTATGGGCTCATTTATCATTTTGGTTAGAAAAGACCTCTAAGATGTTCAACTACTGAGCAGCTCTGCCAGGTTCACCACTGCCCCATGTCCTTAGTGCTGCATCTGCATGTCTTTAATTCCCTCTGGGGCTGTAACTGCACCATTGCCTTGGACAGCCTGTTACAGTGCTTGACAACCCTTTCTGTGAAGAAGTTTTTTCAAATATCCAAATTAAGCCTCCCATGATGAAACATGAAGCCATTTTATTTCTCCATCATCTTTTATCTACTTACCCCATTACACACAGTTTTCAGTGATTTGAGGAAGGGACTATCTTCTTGTGTCTGTACAATGTTCAAAGCACAGTGTGGTCCTAACCCATGAGTAAGGCTTTGAAGTAAAGCATCAAAAAAGCACAGCCAGCATGTTATGGGAGGTGATGCTGCCTCTGCTCAGGTGAGACCCCACCTGCAGAGCTGCCCCAGCCCTGGGGCCAGCACAGCAAGGAGATGGAGCTGCTGGAGAGTCCAGAGGAGGCACCAGGATAATCAGCAGATGGAGCAGCTCTGCTGGGAGGAAAGGCTGGGAGAGCTGGGATTGTTCAGCCTGGAGAGGAGAAGCTTTGGGGTGACCTCATTGTGGCCTTGCAGTGCCTGAAGGAGCTGCAAGAAAGATGGAGAGAGACCATTGACAAGGGCCTGGAGGGACAGGACAAGGGCAATGGCTTCACACTGACAGAGGGCAGAGTTAGAGGGGATATTAAGAGGAATTTGCTGTGAGTGTGGCGAGGTGAGGCACTGGCACAGGTTGCCCAGAGAAGCTGTGGATGGAGCTCTGAGCAACCTGGTCCAGTGAAAAGTGTCCCTGCCCATGGCAGTGGGGCTGGAACTAGATGATCTTTAAGGTCCCTTCCAACCCAAACAATTTTATGATTTTATGAGGTTCTTTAGTAATATAAATAAAAGTATGAATCAAGTGTTACAAATGCATCACAGTGCCTGCCTGACTGTGAGCATCAAACACAAGAACACAAGAGGACAGGCTGACAGGCAGAGGAACTCACAGTTCAAAGTATCAGCATCAGACATCATACCTTCGTCTAGGTAAAGCATCTTCTGTTTCCATGATCAACCTAATTATCTCAGTCAGATTTCTGTTTGCCTAAGTACTGCGAGGTTTCAGAATCTGTCTGAAAGCAGGTAGCATGAACTCTGATGTGTTCTTTCACATATCTTCAATGTGAGAATAAAATCATGTCCTTCTGACTACTACTGCCATTTTCAACACCAAGTCTCAGATCTAGAGTTGCTTCCTCACAAGGACTTTCACTGGAAGGCGTTATCCTGCTAACTGGACAGCTCCTAATAACAGACAAAACTTGAAAGTAGATTTATTTTTCACTTTTTCATTTATTTTCTCCATGTGTGCCAATGTACTGACACCCAAATCATTGGGAATGTCCCTAAGATAAAAGAAAACCAGATTAAAGCTACTGTGTGTTCTTGTTCTATATTTTATGAGCCAAAAAAGGTCTTGCAGTCAGAACTGCCCTTCTAGACCTACCCAGTCTTTGTCTGCTGTATGTGCTATTAATCTTTGTTTTCCAAAGGTACGTGGACTCTCAGTCCACAGAGATGCTGTTTGTTGGCAAGAGGAGCTTCAAACGCTTTCTCAGTACACTCAGTCATTTGATATCCAGTCTTTCAAAGGGAAGAGAGCCTCACAGTGGAGTTGTCAGGGCTGGCCTAGACACCCCTGATCAAGTCTATCATCCTCTCCTGAACTCTAATTGCTTCAGCTGTTTCTGCAGGGGAGAAAATTAGGCTTGTCTTAAGGTATCTTACACAGTCTTGCCTATATATGGCTATCAGAAAGTCCCCAATACTCTGACAAATGCTTTCATATGGACTCTGAAAAATAAGTATCACTCAACAAGT
Source organism: Poliocrania exsul (assembly GCA_035041345.1). Lineage (NCBI taxonomy): Eukaryota > Metazoa > Chordata > Aves > Passeriformes > Thamnophilidae > Poliocrania > Poliocrania exsul. The sequence goes on from JAWWLZ010000022.1 coordinate 2,912,441, forward strand.
GTTAAGTAAACCTTTCTTAGATAAAAATTACGAAGATAAAATTCCTTAAATAGAAATCAGACACTTCAGGAAAGTGGCACATTTTAGCTTTCTAGAAAAAAAACATTCACGGATTTATTGTACTTCAAAAAATTAATGGATTGTCTTTCTATTTTCAGGTCTTGATTTCAGTTTACTTACATGCAAGGTAGCTGAATAGCATTTTGCTGAAGACAGAAAAATAGAAGTCCTGGTTCTGAGTTCACAGAACCACAGAATGTCCTGAGCTGGAAGGACCCACAAGGATCATCAAGTCCAACTCCTGGCCCGGCCCAGGCCCATCCCCAGGAGTCACATCCTGTGCCCCAGAGCATCATCCAAACACTCCTGGAGCTCTGGCAGCCTTGGGGCTGTGCCCACTGCCC
>JAWWLZ010000022.1:2912944-2928912 GCA_035041345.1 Poliocrania exsul
CACCCTCTGGGGGAAGAGCCTTTTGCTGAGATCCAACCTGACCCTGCCCTGGCACAGCTCCAGCCATTCCCTGGGTGCTGCCCCTGCCCTGACACAGCCCCAGCCATTCCCTGGGTGCTGTCCCTGGTCCCACAGAGCAGAGATCAGTGCCTGCCCCTCCTCTGCCCCTGCCTAGGAAGTTGTCCCTGCACTGAGGTCTCCCCTCAGTCTCCTCTTCTGCAGCTGAACACACCAAGTGCCCTCAGTGCCCTCACTCGCTGCCCCTCCAGGCCCTTCCTCATCTCTGTGTCCCTCCTTTGGACACTCTCCAATGGCTCAATCTCTCCCTTCCATTGTGTCCCCCCAACTGTCCCCCCATTGCAGGTGAACTTCCCATGGTTGGTGATTCCCAGCACTCTGATGTGCCCAGGTCTCTCTCAGCTCCTCTCACTTTTGAGTCACCTGCAAACTTGCTCCGTGTCCTTTCCAGTCCTGCACCCAAGTAATTTATGAAGATGTTGAAGAGCACAGGAGATGGAGCCCTGTGGAACCCCACTAGTGACAGGTCACCAGTCTGATGTCACCCCAGTCACAGTCACCCTCTGTGCCCAACCTGTGAGCCAACTGCTCACCCCTCACATGATGTGTTTGTGCAGCTGTGGCTGGGCAGTTTGTCCAGAAGGATCCTGGAGAGACAGGATTGAAAGCTTTACTGAAATCCAAAGATTACATCCACTGGCTTTTAGAAAAAAGTTTGACTGTCAATCTGACAGTTATTTAAATGTCATGACTAACACACTTAGATGCTTATTTTTATAACTCCTCTCTACAGTATTTGCTTAAGATTGCCATGTTTTTTACTTTGGAACTCATTATTAGAAGTTGGGACCTTTTTCATTCTAGACTTCCTGGTTTCTCTGAGCTAGCAATCCACAGCTCTTGGGTAACATAATGCTGCTAACCTGAACACTGCTTGGACTTTTCGGGGCTTTTTCATTATGCTTGGAAAAAGGGCTGGATTATGGTAGAAGCCAAAGTGAAGATTTTAGATACTTTCCAAAATTATTTAATTTGAATTCATATGACATTAAAGCACTACTGTAACTCATACCAATTCCTAGATGAAGTCATGAGTGCTTGATGTGCATCAGATCCCCAGACCTGTGATCTCCTTAGCCCAGATACATTGTCATTTGCTTGCACAACACATAACTGTGTGTCTCCAAGCCATATTTAAGGTTTAATTTACATTTGATCACCTGGGATCTGTCCACTTCCCCTATTCAGCTCTTGCTACTGCTTTGCCAAGAGTGGCTGGAATTTTAGGGAAACCCCAGCTAACTACACAAAACTTAGCAGAGCAAAGGAGTGTCAACTGAGATTGAAATAAAAGGAAAAAGCCAGTGACAAGTATGAAAACACCATGGTCATGCTGGCAACAACTGTCAGATCCCTGACTTACCCTTCTCCACAAAGAATCACACACATAAACAAGTCAGAAAAAGGAACTTTGAGAGAGTAAGCTTTGTGTATCAACTTTCAGATTTAAAATATTAATGAACTAGAGCTCTGATGCCATGTATGCTACACGTGCTTACAAGAGTCATTCTTTAATGTCAGAGAATGTGTTTGCAGTTTGAAATAGTTCTATTTATCTGTGAGTGCAAAAACATTTACAGCAGCTATTTTTAAACTTCAGTAAAGTGTCTTTAGAAGGCTCTCTGTGATTCAGTCAATCTTCATGCCTGTATAACACTCCTTGTTTGATTTCAGCTTTAAGATCCTTTCTATAATTTGCTGTTGCTGCATTTGTAACATATGCAGAGTTTCACTGCAGAAGAGGATGAAAGTATTTTTGTGTCTTCAAGGCAAAACCAGCAGGAGCTCCCAGTACCACTGTGTCCTCTCAGAATTTTAAATGGCATCTGTAAAGGAACAAAGCAACATTCAGGAATAGTTTTCCTTGACATTATTTTTGACCGTTTAGTCCATGAGGGGGAGTATGAAAGTAGGAACCAGAGGAGAGTAAATCTTAAGTTCCACTTGCCTGAGCAAAGTTCACATCCTTTCCTTGGTACTACTCTGGAGTGGATTTACCAAATCTGATTGAGAAAAAAAAGTTGATGGATATGGATTGTATTTTTATTTTTCTGGAGGTTTGTTTTGGTTTGTTTTCCCAATTCTTCTTTCTCTCAAGGAAAGTAATACAATGTAATGCAAGATTATTACCATACAAAACTTATTTGTATTATTAAAGTTTATTAAAATGAATTAATTAAAACAGATTATGCTGCCCAGAAAGGGGTCTTTTCAATATTTTATAATCCATACATTTTCAAAACATAAAACATCACAAAATAAACATAAGCACATTTACTTTCAAAGAAATTCAATATGAATACTGTATCTATAGTGCTTCACATTATACACCACTGATCTACCATCATGGAGGAGATCACAAATTTGACACCAAGTCACACAGTACTGAAGAAAGGAAGCCACCTCTTCAATACTGAAGCTGTTTTAATCTGAAAGGGAGAAAGAAAAAGGTCACTCTGAACAGTAACATGATGCAACATTAAGAACATTTCATTACTTGTGCAATTTCTTAAACCTTAATTTAAGAGAGAGATCTAAGTGATATGAAGTAAAAGTATTTTCTCAGTGATGTGACACATGGAAATGCAAAGATTTCCAAGACAACTGCTTATAAAAAGAAGTCTATTTTGTGCAAAATGCATAAAAACGTATTTTAGCTATTCAGAAATTCTAGAAGTAGTTTGGTTTTTAGTAAGAAAACACCAATACAAAACTGACTCTCAATTCCAAAGGAATGGAAGGCAGAGTTCACTCAAATGCCATTCTTCCCATTGCTCCATGTCTATTCCACCACACACCTTGAGCCCAACCACTCTGCCATTAGGGCAGATGGATGTGCTATTCAACAAACACCTTGAGACATCTCCTTCAGCTAATAAGAGACACTGAACAGAAGCCAATGCAGTGACTGTTCCACATGGGACATGTTTGTAGCTGGTTATGATCTGAACTAGAGACAGCTGGGTTTGTTCCCACGTTATTGCAAGCATGTGAGCAAAATATTGCAAAGTGTGCTTTTTTCAATTTTCACATTTCTGTCAGCACTATCTTCAAGTCTCCAGTTCATAAAAATGTGGCAGCAGTCTAAATTTAGAAGATGTGTATGACTCAAGCACTGTTCTGCTTGCACCATTGCTCCTTGCTCACTATCTTAGGCATCATCCATACCACACAACGGATCTATCTCAATTGAATCTCAGCACACAATGTTGCTTCCCATGTTTCCAAGAAAAGAGAAGTAGATAAAGTTATGAAAACATCAATCTTCATCTGCACTTGTTCAATTTTTAATTCCAACACAAAATACTTTTCATTAATTATAACATCCATTAACTAACAGGGCTCTGTACTTCATACCCTTTACCTTAAGAGGCTTCCTTCTTAAAATTAATTCCCCTCTAGATGAGGGTGTCTAATATTTGTAACCTTTCCTCACCAAAGTGGGCAGTATTTTATACTTGCAAAGAGACTGGTTGATTCACATTTCCTGCCAACAGGTTCACTGGAATGACAACTCATAAACTGATGTTTTAGTTACTCACTGCAAAGTTTGCAACTGTTTAGGTAACTTTTCTGTTTACCTTCTCAGAAGCTCTTTGGGTGACAAGCCTGTGGTATCCATGTCACTAAGGCTGTCACTGCTGTCTGTACTGTCTGAGCTGCTCTCTTTTTCTGACTTTTTATTCTTGTGTTTTCCTTTGTTTTTTTGCTTCTTATGTTTTTTTTTCTGTAAAAACAAAGAGAAATAACCCCTTATTTTCTTGTCAAAGACTCAGATTTTTCAGAATGTCAACAAGAGAACAAAGTTGATTTCAGTGTGGACTCCAAGGTTAAGTGAAACAGAACACTTACCAATGACTCTTTTCCACTACTCAGGCTGAGCTAAAAAATATAAACCAAACCCCCTCGTTTCATCTAAATACTCAACTCCCTCTAAAATATAAGTTTCATTACTATGATTTGTATATAAACCAAGAATTATAATGCAGTTCCCAGAATCCTCAGCATACAACATTAAACCACCCACAGTACTGTGCCTGCAGTCACAGACAAAGCAGCATCATAGTGGGATGACTTTCTGGTTTCAGAACATCCAAGAAATTCTGTTGCTTCAATTCCAGTCCCAATATATATATATTTACTAGAGCTTGGCATAAATAATAAAAAATTTTGACTGGAAAGTCAAAGAATCAACAAACTGTTTATTTAAATTAAATACCTTTTCTTTTTTGCGTTTATGTTCTTTCTTAGCCTTGTGTTTCTCTCTTGTTTTCCTATGCTTTTCTTTCCTCCTGGGCTCAGGAAAGCTTGCTGGCACCACTGCTTGTTGTTGCCAAGTGGCACCTAAAATACAAAGCAAATGCATAAATAGTAAAAAAAAGGATCAAAAAAGTGATTTGATTATTACATTCTGTATTAGGATAGTGAAATACAAACTAATAGGACAGTGAAAAACAAACAAAACCCCTAATCCTTAAAATGGAAATGAAATGTCTGAAAATCCTAACAGCAACATCCCTATTGTAATTAAATGACTTTGCCATCTGTTACAAAATGAAATTGCGAGGCTGGTCCTGTATTTTCACAGCAATTTTTTATCATTGCCTCTACAGGCTTAAACCAAAACTGGCACACAGGCAAAGCCAGTCCTGCCAGGGGGTCACAGCACGGAAACAAAGCACTTGCTGAGATCTGTTTGACAGAACACACACAGTTAAGAGCCAGAGTGTCTCTTCAAAAATGTTTTTTACAAGAGCAGCATCATACATTTTACAGACAACTTCAGTGTGCAGAATTTACACTTGCAGAGCTTACAAAGCTTCCAGAACCTACCAGAAGAAAAAGCTGGAGGCAACTTTGGTCCAAACTCCTCTGCTGCCTCCAGTTCCTGCTTTGAAGTAGACAACGAAGAAACGCCAGGGTCAGTCGTAGCAGCCACACTCTCTAGGAAAAAAGCCAAAAAGTTCTGTATTTGAAAGGAAAATAAGGAAACACTGTTTCCAGGAAGTGTGGCTTTCTAAAAACCTTTAAGAAAGCAAACTGATCAGCATCCTGTATCTCTGTGGACTGCTTTGGCCAATTAGGGTTTTATATCCCTTTAAATCAAAATTTACCTTTTGCACTACACAATTATTAATTAGTATCAGTGCATTTGTTTGCTTCCATTTTATAACATACTACTATTTTTCCATTACTTAGAATGAATAAAATACTCCCCAAGATGTATAAAGTGAATTGACACAAGGCAACACAGATAACACTGTAACATTCAAAGCCTTACTCAGTGTTGTATTTCTCTCTTTTTCTACATGCCCAGCCCCACCCACACCAGATGACCAGCACAGGAGAACAGCATTGCCCCAGCAGACCCAGAGTATGTGATTCATAAATTAAACCTTTAGAAGGCATTTATTTTATGTTGCATAACAATGAACATCCATTAGGTACTACCTTGTACATTAGAGGAAGAACTGTCTGGTATCTCAGCTTGCTTGGTGGTTTCTGACTCTGCTACTGAAGTAGTTGGTTGCTCTTCCTCATCACTTTCTTCTTCAGAGGAAGATGACTTTTCATCTGAGGAACTCACAAAGATGGCCTTAAATAAATCCATGGGTGGTCGTCTGTTTTCTTCTTCCTGTTCCTTATCTTCATTAGTTACCTGCTAAATACCATCATAACAAACTGTATTTAAACACTAAAGAAACCAACAATCTCTCTCTGATAAGGAATAACTTCAAACGTGCTGACAGGTGTTTACAAAATATTCAGGGACCACAACAGGTGTGAAATATTCAGTCTTAGGAACTGATTAGTCCAAAGGAGTAATGATCTGAAATGCTGCTAAACTCAGCCAATGTCCTGCAAACAGTAGTGCAGTTTGTGCTACACAGTTAAAAACAGAATTTATCCTATCTGGGGATCTAATTCATTAATTCAAATTTTAATTATATAAATTTAGGCAAAAGGGAAACACCACCTTTCTCCCCAGAATATGCATCCTCCTCCATTCAAAGGAGAAAAAAAAATATTCTGTGCCTGTGAGCAGAGTGGAGGTGACTGAATTTAGTTCCCTATCTGCTGAGCTACATTTTTAATTAAGCTGCCACAAGTATAGTCAAACATCCTGTCCTTGTAAGTTGTAAACATTTTATATCTCAGAGTTACAACCTCAAAATCCTGCAAAGTGCAATCTCATGCCTTTGCTCACCCTGAGTTAGCTCTTGTGCAAAGTGGTCTGTATTAAATTAATCCATGTCTTATCCAACCTTATTTCTGGGTTGTCAAGGGTTAGAGCCATTCCCTTGAGGTTCAAACCTCGTTGTAAACTCACCTCAGTGGGAAGAGCTTCACCTGGCCCAGTTCCACGTTCCTCTGTTGCTGGCACTGATGGCTGCTGAGCATCAGCCTTTGATCTGGCAAGGCTGATGAACTCGCTGATGGAATCTTTCTTCTCCTTCTCTTTATCTGACACATCCCACCTGGAAGGTTTCTTTGGTTCTAAAAACATCCAAAACATTCAAATCAGTTGCATGCCAAATTATTCTGCATTTCACAGCCTATTTGATTTTAAATTACTCTGCTTCTTTGCATGACATTTTTTAAATCTTTCTAATGAATATTTGACCTATAAAGGTCTTCCAGGTAAAAGAAATTAGCATTATATCACTAACTTCAGCTTTTATGCTGAAGTTTTTTTAACCTTTTTAGGGTTTTTTAATTAAAAAAAGTTATGTGGCTAAGCTCTCCAAGAAATAGATGCTTTTTCTGTACTATTATTTGTTTATAGCTAAATTAATAAATTAACAACAAACTTACTGTTGAGACTGTTACTCTCTTGGATTTTTTTGTCTGTTGCTGGAGTTACAGATGTGGTGGGCTCAGGAACAGTTAAGAAATTGAACACAGAATACTTGTCTCTTTTCACTTTTGGTAAACCAACTATGGAAGAACTAGAGGGAAATAAAAATGTTTGTTGATTATTGTTTTCAACATAGAAAAGGCCTCAAATTACCTACAACAAGCTGAAACATCTACATTAGTCCTTCAAATGCATGTTATTTTGTCAGAGGTCATCATGTTTCATGATGCAAACAAAAATATTTGTAGTTCTATATTACATTATGACATAGGAAGAAAACACCAAGCCAGACTTTCCACAAGCAAATGAAAAACTCAGAATTTTCAAAAAGAGTTAAAAATATAAATATCAATGATCTTACTCAGGATATGGATCACGAACATTAAATCTTTTACACAGCAGCTTATCAGGATGCCATTCAAACTTGTCTCTTGTGAGTTTGCCAAACATCTTCATCTTCACAGCAGTTTCCTTATCATCAAGATCATTCTGAAAAAGTCAAACATTTATAGTTGCTAAATAAGTAACAACTTATGAACTATTACTGTTCTAAGACTTAAAAACAAGACAGAAATATAATACTTAAATGCTATTGAACAAATCACTACTCTGTACACAGTGAGTGTTTTCAAAAGCTGCTAAACAGAAGGGCAACACAACAGTGACATGTCTGCAAAGGACTCTCAGGACCAGAGTGGCAGCAGGACGAGGGCAGTGATCCCTCCCCTGCCACACCTTGAGTGCTGTGTTCAGTTCTGGGCCCCTCAGTTCAGGAAAGAGATTGAGGGGCTGGAGCGGGGCCAGAGAAGAGCAACGAGGCTGGAGAAGGGACTGGAGCACAAGTGCTGTGGGGAGAGGCTGAGGGAGCTGGGGGTGTTTAGCCTGGAGAGGAGGAGGCTCAGAGGAGACCTCACTACCCTCTACAACTCCCTGAAAGGATGTTGTAGCCAGGTGGGGGTTGGTCCCTTCTCCCACGCAACCAGCAGTGGGACAAGAGGGCACAGCCTTAAGTTCTGCCAGGGGAGGTTTAGGTTGGATATCAGAAAGAAATTCTTTCCAGAGAGAGGAATCAGACATTGGAATGGCCTGCCCAGGGAAGCGGTGGCTTCTCCATCCCTGGAGGTTTTTAAAATGAGACTGGATGTGGCACTCAGTGCCATGGGCTGGTAACCGTCGCGGTGTTGGATCAAGGGTTGCACTTGATGATCTCAGAGGTCTTTTCCAACCCAGCTGATTCGATGATTTTATGACTTTTAAGGGAGAAGAAAGTCAGGGTTAGAGCAGAAAGTGCAGCTCCAACAGCAGGTACCTCTTGGTCTCGAGGAACTTCGACTTTGTCAACGTCATCTTCGTACTTGGCGCGTGTGAACCTGGAGGAGAGTGTGGAACTGGAGGATCTGTAGAACGCGGCTGCGCGCAGGAACTCCTCCTGTTCCCTTCCCCGCTCCCATTCGGTCATGTTCGGGTCTAAGAAACGCTCCAGTGTATCCACTGTAAGATAAGGAGAGAAAAGTTTAGCAGAGATTACATTGAAACAATAAAATGGGATCATAAGCACCACCCTTGCAAGTATTTAATGAGTATTTAGCTTAAGGACAGCATCAATCTCAAGTGTGTTAATCCATGATAAAAGGAGGTAGATTTTCAAGACAGCAAGAATGGCAGCATTTGCCCAATGCAAAAGAGGTATTTTAAATCATTTTACTTGTAAACCTGACTCCTTAATCATTGCCCTCTAAGGAATGTTCAGGACACTTGATGGATTTAGCTGGTGTTTAAAACAAAAAGCATAATGCCAAGATTGATCAAATAACTAAAACACAGAATAGGAGAGTTAACCAAGAGTCAGCCTGGCTGTGCTTTGGTAACTTTAAGGGGCTTTCTGGTATATAAAGTGCCCACTGACAAATAGAGAGTTTGGACACAGGTTTTTATAAACTGTATAGACCCTGTTCACAGCAACAGGTTTTTCCAGAAGGAAAAGGCAATAAATAACACCAGCCAAGCAAACACTCCTAGAGTGAAACAGAACTTTAATTAGTCCAGTTATTTAAATATTCCTGCATTTTCACCTTTATGACTAAGGAGGCATTTACAGTCATAATACAATCTTAATTGAGGATACTCAATTTTACACAGGGAAAACCCCAGTCCTGAACAGAGGAACTGTGGCTTCAAAGCTCAGATCATCTGTCCAGTGTGGTAACCAGAGGAGGCTATTGACCAGAAATGTTTTTTTTGATATAATGAAAAGGACTATTAAAAAAAAAAAGCCAAAAAACAAAACCTAAACCACAACTAAAATAACAAAACCAGATTTTCTATCTGTCACTATATGCTTTCCTCCATGAAATTTTGCTAGTGCCCATTTTCCTCTTCACCAATAGCTCCTCTGTATTTAAAAATTTGAAAAACAAACCAGCCCCTCTTTTAAAGCAATGCAGATTCAGAGGCTGCTGCTGAACTCTCTGCATCAATTTCAACCTTTTATGCCTTTCAGAAAAATCACAATACTGGAAAATTTGCCATATGGTTTAAGTTTAATTTAAGGTACACCACAGTATCATTTGATAGCAAAAATCTAAACAAAATGGAAGGAGACTGAAAGAGCTTGAAAAGAGACAATGAAGGGGGTTGGATTTTGTTGGGGTTGACCAAGAGCCCTGCATGTATGTCATGATTTTACAGTCCCAGATTTTGCTGAGAAGAACATAAATGGCAGTTTGAGTATCAGAAGGCCATACAATACAAGGCTCTAACAAGTGTGAAATACTTCATTCCCTTTGAGGTCCTTATCTCCTCCAGGTGTGCTGGGTATGGGTTTCTTTGGATTCTAATGTGACCCAGTCATGTTTCTGCCTTTATGGGATCTGTCAGTTTTACTCCCCAAAGAGGAACAAACTACATGAAAATGCTTATTCTACTGACCAAAGCTAAAGTCTGCCTTGGCAAATGAAACCAGGGAAATCCAGGAAATTAAACACAACTTGACTTCTGCTACAGCAATGCCTAAAATCAAGACTTGCTGACTATTAATTACTGAGCAGTTTTCCTGAGATCAAAATGACTAAACATCAGTAAAAATTTCTTTTAACATTGGCCCTGAAAAGAAGCAGAGGGAGAAATGCTGTGGAATTCAGGAAGAGAACTCACAGTGAACACAAAATGCATCAGAACAAAAAAGTGGGGGGAAAAAACAAAATAAAATTGATCAAGAAATATTTTACCTTTTTCTCCTTGTTTAAGGCTTTTCACAAAATTTTCGTATCTTTTTTGTTTTTCTGGATTTTTTGCAAATGGTTTGAAGTCACTGGAACCAGCATTTGCCAACTGCCCCCCCAGCAGCATTTGCCATTTGTGAGAATCATCTTCTGGAGGGGCTGGCTGGAATCTGCTTTGTGACTGCTGAGCCACTACTTTTGCTTTCATCTGTTGTTCAGATGCTTGTTTTACTTCTTTGAGTCTTTCTCTGTCTTTCTCAGACAGATATTCCAAAACAGAAGGAGCCGGACCTAAAGCAGAAAAAAAACCCAGAAAATGTAAACAGAAATGAAACTGTTTCTTGCACTTTAGTGGAGGAAAAAGCCCTACCACCATGTGTATATATTCAGAGAAAATGCTCTTAAGCAGAAACAAAAAATAAAATTGCAGAAATGGCAGGGGAAAATTTGGCCACTATTACATCTTTTATGTCATTTACAACATACTTAATATATAAATTTATTGTAGATACAAATGTGAGCCACAGGTACAAGTTACCTTCTTAACATATTCAAATGTATTTCTGTGAAACCCCATTTTACAGAAAAAATCCCCAGAGTCTACAGTATTCATAAAAGGCCACAAGAAAACCCAACCAAACCCAACCAAACTCAATCCAACACATACCTTTTGCCTCTGAAATATTTAAGTAAATGAAAATACAGATAGCTATGCCAACAATTCCACTGTTGAGCTGGAGCTGAACAAGGGAATGGCATTCCAGCCATGGTAACTAGAGTTGGTATGTTTATATTGCACAGTAAGTGTTCAAGGCTGGACTGAGTTTTTACTGTTCTACAAACAGGGCACCTGAAACACAAGCAAAGGTGTGGCCACACCTCAGTACCTTTCAGGGCAGTCTCTCCCAGCCGCTCCCTCCTCTGTGCTGCATCCAAAGTGTGCCTGCTCTGCTGAGCTGGATCACCCTGGAGCCTCCCCGTGGATTCCTCCAGTGCCTTCTGCACACGGGAGTTTTCACCCCCAGCCGCCACCACAGGGCGGAAATAATGGACTGGTCTGTAATTCCGTGGCAGGTTCGGTGGTGGGTAAATCTTTGGGGCCAGGGGCAACAAAACAAAAGAATCCACTGAGAGAGAGGCAACTCTGTGTGTGACACTTACAAACGTGTTTCAGGGAAAATCAGCTCAGCCTAAAAATTCCTCAGGTTACATCTCAGCAGTAGAAGCAGACACTACATGATACTGATTCTTTTAGACCTAGTCAGTGAGTGGCAATGCAATACAAGCAACAAACACACTGACAATATGTAAAGGCTATGAAAAAACAGAAAAACATGCACATCAAGCTAGAAAAATTAACAGGAGTCTTAATTTGCACTGCATTTATTTGAGAAAATGCTCTTGGTAGTGCCTAGTAACTAGTTTTTTTGAAACATGATTTATCAATTGTACTCCTGAGTACTTGTGTATTTCAAAGCCTTTCCAAGTGCTTTTACCCCTTATTCTGCATTCAAGCTGTTACTTCAAAGGTTATCCCTGTGCTCCCTGTATGATGCAATTTCATATACCATACAAATATTCTGCCTTAGACACAGGAGGATATCACATAATTTTGTTTGTCATTCTAATTTGTGCAAACATATATGGCATAAATGATGCAAACCTGAGAACAGGATTAACAAATAAACTTGTCACCAAAACAGCAAAGTGGACAGAGCATGAGGTCTGATTTTTACAGAAAACTGAATAATTCATTTGAAAGATCTATAAGCAAAGATGCAAATTCTTTAATTTTGAGTTAAAACCATTCCTCCAACTTTATGGCAGATAACAGCAGACAGTGTGGAAGGCATTTGTTCAAAGCCAGTATCACAGGCAAAGTTTAAATTCCTTAAGAAGTCTGGCAAATTTTAGGTTTCTGTTGAACAGCCTCCAATGCTGTAACTTTGCTCATTCAGCAACTTTTCCTGCTGACCAGAACACTTAGTTCTAAGAACAGAAAAAGCTCAGAGCAGCAGTAAAGTCCATACACCTCACAGAATAATTTGTTGATGTTATTCTTATTACAAAAAATACCATTATCTACTTACCTTGACTGGAGTTGATGATTTTGATGCCAAGGAAAAACCATCCAAGATTTTGCCTATGTATTTAAATTCTCTTTCAGGCCCTACAAAATGACCACAGAGTTGGTCAATATTTAAAACATGTATGTTAGGCAAAAAGGATTTTTTCCCCTGAATATTTTGCATTTGTCACTATCTGTTACAGGTCATAATTGTAGATCTTTGTTTCACTGCCTTTCATTTAAAATTCATGGTTCTGATTCTGTGTTAGTGACCACTACAGGATTTCAAGCACTTAGAAGTTGTAGCAAAAATAAAGTAGCAGCAAAATAAAATTTGCAAAAATTATTTGAAATACAAAAGAGCATGTAAAACAATTCTCTTTTCAAGTGTTGGGTCATATTTTGTAAACATGATTCACAATCACTTGTTTCCCCCCATGGAACTGAATGTTGTACCTCTGAAAGCAGCAGGTATTTTGAAAATATAATCTGGGGGGTTGCTCTACATTGAGTTTAGTGGAGGACTTTGGAAATTATTTCTGTATTTGGGCATTAAAATATAGAAAGAAGATTAGTTGAAGTTTCAGATATCAAGGCTGAAAACTAAAATACTTGGCAAATAGAGCCTACATGATGTTATTTTTCCCCAAATGACACAACCTGTTTAGGCAGAACCACAGTTCTTACTTTTTTTGGATTTATACTGCTTTGGTGCTGTCCAGCCATACAAGCCATCTCCAGGCTCCTCATCCTTTAGAACTGTATCATATTTTGACAGTGTGTCAGTTGCATAAATATCATCATCTTCTTCCTCTAAAGCTCCTACACCAAAAGCCTAAAATAGATTTTAAATAAAAATGAAAAGTCAGAAGCGTAACAATACTTTGAAGTCACAGATCAGAACACATCCATATGTGTATCTATTAATCTATATAACATGTTGAGTATAGATAGATAGACAGAGAGAGATATTGAGAGAGAGAATGAGAGAGAGAGACATATATATATACACACACATTGGGGAAAATGCAGTTTCACCACAAGAAGTGAGGTGGAAAAACCCTCTCCCTTCACTGAACACAAAAGCAAACACAGCCCTTTCCCCTGGCAAGGAGGGGCAGAGTTTGGTCTGTACAGGATGAAGACAGCAAACTAATTCCACAAAGTAACATTTGCAATCTGACTAAGACCTGGTTAAATTTTCAAAAGGAAAAAAAATGTCAGTTGGCATGGAAATGAAGCAAGTAGAATTCCCAGAAATATGAACTGACAGAGTTCTAGATAAGAACTACAAATACCACAGAGCAACACAAACCCTCTCCAGCTGACAGAAACAGCATTGCTGAAAGTCAAACAGACAAAAAAATGTAAACTGAAAACATACTGAGTATGGACTTTCTCTAATCAGAGTAACACAAGACTTTTCTCCATCCAGCTACTCAGAATCAGGTATTTTTATAGTTGTCTTTAATAATATTGACCAGTGAAGCCATTTGAGAGTTCTAAGGATTGTTCCACATCTTCAAAAAAAGTTTTAAAAAAATCCTACTGTCAACCCATACTTAAGATTTCTTAAAATAACCCTACAATGACCAGGAGCTTTTTACTTAAGGAAAAAACAAAATTTATTTATCTTTTATTGCACTAACAATAAAATGCATTAAAAATGTCCTTACCTGACCTGTAATACCCAGTTTTCTTCCTTTACTGTGTCTCAGATCTCCAAGTAAATTGCTTGTTTCTTCAGAACCACCTGTGAAAAGATTGAGGTGTTCTCTTCCAGATACACCAAACAAGGCCTGAGAGGGGTCCAAGCCCTTATAGCCAAGTCCATGGACATTCTCTTTGGGAGTCAAATCCACAGGCATTACATCTTTTGGTGCAAATGTCACATTCTCTGGCTGGTATTCATCCTCTTCATCCTTGCACAAAAGAAAAGTTTGTAAGAGAAAATATGATTAAAAGGTTTGTATGTTGAGCTTTTACAACACTCAGATAACAAGAGCCTGGGCCAGCTGGCATTTCCTAAGTTATGTGTGAACTACACCTGCTTAGGCAGCCAAAGAAGAAATTCAGTTACACTAAAACCTTTCCTCACATTAAATATGGTAAGTATGAATGCTTTTAAGACTTGAAACTACATTTTAAAATACTGTTCAAAGATATTAAAGAAGTTTTGAGGGTTTTTCAACATGCTGACACACATTCTTACACAAGTCAACAAACAACTTTTGCCTGTTTAATACCTCAGAGCCCTCAGACAGGCCAGGTGGTAACGCACAGCCGTAAATTTTCACTGTAGGATCTGTAAGAGACATCAGAGCATCACATTAAATTAATAAAAGGAGATGTTTAAATTAACTTTCTGATCAGGCTATTAATATTAACTTTCTACTAAGGAGCCCAGGAACTTCTCTGAACTCACCAGGTTTCTGCCTGCGTGGCTTTCTTTTGACTCGTGGTCCAATTCCTTGTCCTTCTTTCCAGCCCATTTTTCGCAACAGTTCAACCCCAACTGTTATTCTAAGAAGAAAACAAAAGGAAACAAAAACCAAAATTACTTCAAACAACACTTTTATTATTTATTGATAACTCATGTACAACATTTGACCTTCTGTTTCTATACCCCAGCTAAAATAAAATCTGAATGTACCAACATTTGCCTGCACTCTCCATGCCAGCTGTAAATGTCTAATGGTAAAAGTCTGCACATTCCAAACAGAAATCCATTTGGAGGCCACTTGGCAAAGGTAACACTGCAGATCTTCCAGTTTCTTCCACAGATTCTGTGGTCAAAAGTTACTTTTCTAACCTATACAACACTTCTAAGTAAAAGGAATTTTTTGGTTAATTTTTAAGTAAATTTACTTACTTAGAGGGTCCTATTAAATCATCAAAGGCAGTGGTTCCTGGGATGGCAGCAACTACTCCTGCAATCTGTCTGGCCTTCTCTTTTATCCTGTCTTTAGCTTTGGATGCAAAATCATCTGTTGTTGTAATATCTTTTGGTGCTATCCCAAATTCACTAAGATCCTGGAAAACATAAACAAAGTCAAAAAAAATAGATTAAACACCCCTCAAATTCTTACTTACTGTAACACTAAAGAAAGAAAAGGAACATGACCTTCACACAGGCTGACTTTCTCAAGCCATTTATAAAGTTGTTTTCTCAATCACTTGAATGGACATATTTCAAACACCTTCAGAAGTGTTCGCCTTTTCTGATACAGTGAAAGGGTTGGGTTCTGGGTTTATTTTTTAATATTGACATTACAGGAGCTTCTTAAGTGAACCTATGAAACAGCCTGTATGACCCAGCAGTGTAACACTACATACAGGAAGTAATTTTACAGTTACTTCAATTTTTGCCATTTAAGTTCCTCAGATAATTTTACTGCTTGAAAAAGCTGTTGTTGTTCAAACCATCCACAAAAGTTTTCTACTCCTTTCTGAATGTACCTCTTCATCCATGAAGTCTTCTGGTCCAAGAACAGTTCTGTCTGCTCTCTTCTGCCGTGAGGACACAAAAGCTGAAGGTGTCCATCCTTTAAAGAAGGTAAATGTTTAAATAAGGTACTTAAGGCAACACAGTATTTGAAAACAATTCAAACACGGCTCAACAGGAGCCAACAGTGTGCCCAGGGGGCCAAGAAGGCCAAGGGGATCCTGGCCTGGATCCAAACTAGCGTGGCCAGCAGGCCCAGGGCAGTGACCCTTCCCCTGGACTCTGCCTTGGGGAGGC
>JAWWLZ010000022.1:2934545-2960158 GCA_035041345.1 Poliocrania exsul
TCGTGCCCCCTTGTCCTATTGCTGAGTGCCTGGGAGAAGAGACCAACCCCCACCTGGCCAGAACTTCCCTTCAGGTGCTTTTGCTGATAAGCCCCTCACTCTCTCTGTGACAAAAGCTGGTTTGGAGGCACCTGCTACCACCCTACAGACACCAGGTCTGTAAAATCACAAAAAAGAATCATTCTCTTTGCAGAGAGCAGACAGATTTCCATCTTGAGTATGTAACAGAGCATCAACAGGTACCCCAACAGGAAATTAATTTCCCAAACTGAGATTATTTCCTAGTGGCCAAAGAGAAGGCTGTTGATAGGATTTCATATAGTCACATTTTTTTTTCAAGATAGAGAAGAACAAGTGGAGTGATACAAACATATTCGAAATATGTACATATTTATCATATATACTATAATGTGTCTGCAGAAAGGTCCAGATTCTGGTCCCAGTTCTAGTCCCTCTTACTTTACTGTTGTGGGACAAAATCTGGGACAACTCAAGCCCTTCCATTTCTGTGCCTGTTTTCAGCATGGTCATTGTCCGGATCACCTGGCTGGTTTATCTGCGAAAATACACAAAGCCAGACGGCACCCAGTACTACAAAACTAGGAGAGAGATCTGGTGCAGAGATAAGATTCACTGCTTTCAAATTCAACACTTCAGGCACAACATACTGATACTCTCTGGATGCAAATTCTCATGCATTTGATGCTTTCTTAGAGAGTGCTGTGTCTAGTGAAGCCGAACACTGAATTCACTCTTCACTGTGTCTGAATACAGATAAATATCAACCAAATATGTGTATTTATATACACCATTTTCTGAGAGCATTAGTCTACATTTCTAGGCTATATTCCTCAATCTTTACAATGCTGAAACTAAACCTTGATTCATGTAATCATGAGAAACTGAGAAAGTTTGTGGTATAAATTCAAGTCGATTTAGTAACTCTGACAGCAACAAAAAGCCATTGGAGACAAGATGGTGAGAAAAGCAGAAGACAGGGGGTTTTTGAGGGCAAATCAGGTTTTGGAATGTTCTAAGCTGCAATTTACATTCCAGGGTCAGAGAGCACTCCTACCCGGTCATTACACAGCTCAGCCCTGCTGAGACCATACAGCTAATGTGTGCCTTTTGCAAAAATGCACGTTTGCCCGATGCAGACAAAACTTACAGTAACTTACTTAAGGAATACGGTGTCAGTCCTAGAGCAGTCTTGATGGGGTACCCTTTATCCGAGTGAGGAGAAGGCACAGCCTGATGGGGCAGCTGTGGCAGTGCTGGGCACTGAGGATGGGGCAGGAATCCTGCAAGGGCTATCCAGGACTCCCATGAATTTGCTGTAGAAACTTGCTTTCTGAAAATTTGTGGTTTAAGCATAACAGTTGTTAACTGAGCCTTTGGCTTGACAACGGGCTCCTAAGGCTTTATTTGGAGTAATATCTGTAGCCTTTCAAAGACATGAGTTTTCAATAAAGCAAATAACAGCAGTGCAAGCTCACAAGGTGGTCACCTTAATACTGCTTTAATTGCTAGATTGTATCAGCACAGCCTACATTGGCAAATTACTCATTTATCTTAAACTAATTCCTATGTATTGCATTGGAATTTTACACTGGTTTGCAAGATTTAAACTTTAAAATCCTTTTTGTCGGGTAAGTACATTTGCTAATAGCATAAAACAATAGAAAACATTTTTTACATCCTCAAATCGGAAATTGGAGCAAGTTAAACTACTTTCTGACTTTTACTTATTTCTATCGAATATGTACTTTCATACATTCATCCAAGTATCTTTAGAATTATTGGGAAAAAAAAGCACTGACTTGAGAGTGAGCAAAATCGCAAGGAACAAAATTCAGCTGATTTCAAGACAGCAAATCTCTGGATCCGAATTCCTGAGTTGCTGACTCGACTCTCCTTCCTTAAAGACAAGCAGTGGACACATTTTCATCAGCCTGCTCTGCACAACTCCTCTGGACATACCGGCCTTTTCAAAGGTTTCCAGACATATAATTCCAATGATATTTTTTCGTTTGATAAAGAAATGTTGTCTCGGCGGATTTTTTGGCTGACACAACTACACTATAATTCTAAGAAAGATAAAAAAAGATAAAAAAGGCGGGGGGTGGGATGGGGAAGAAGCCAAGTTTAGTAATACCGATATAAGTCTTGCATCTTTGAACGCTAAATGCCCATGTAGCTCTGCAGGTTAGACATGGCTAGGGCTAGGAACCAATATTGGCAAATTCCTCACACAAGTGTCCGATAACATTTGCGAAACCGGTTACACAAGGGAGCGTTTCAGGCAGGTCTCTCCCCAGCGCGAACCGCTGATTTTTGCAATGCTGAGGTCGATCCCATCCCGGAGCGGGGCCAGCCCTGCCCTTCCCCGAGTCACTGCTGTGCTTGCCAGGGGCCCGGCCCGGAGCAGCCGCAGCTCCCCGGGCGCCAGGACCTCTGCCGGGATGGCCCCCAGTCGGGGGCCGCGGCACGGACGGCCTGCGAGCCGCCCCGGCGGGTCCGCGTGGCCCCGAACCCGGCCCGGAGCGCGATGTGACACCACGGTAACAGGGGGGAACACCCCCAGCCCTGGGAGCTCGATGTGGCCCCGCGGTGAGCGAGGGCACTCTCAGCCCTGGGAGCGCGATGTGGCCCGGCGTTGAGACCGGGGGCACCCCCGACCCTGGGTGCATGATGTGACACCGCGATGACCGAGGACACTCCCGGCCCTGGGAGCGTCCCGCGGGGTGAACGAGCCCGCGCTGCGGGGCAGCCCCCGCGGGCCCCCCTGTTCCCGAGGCAGCCCCCACGGATGCTGCGGGGCGGACTGCGGCACGGTGCGGGCAGGAGCGGGCTGCACCACGGCCGAGCTCCGCGCTCCACCAGCCGCAGCCGCCGTTCGTCCCCGCACGGGCAGCACCGCCATCACCCCGCGGGGGCTCCCGGGAGTCGCCGCAAGCCCCTCGGGTATGGTGGCGGGGCTGCCCCTCACTGCGGGGAGGGCGGGCCGGGGAGGGCGGGGCGGCTCCTCCCGCCGCGGCGGGGCCAGGCGGGGCCGCGGGGCAGCCGCGGCATTTCCGCGGTGGCGGCTCCGCGCGGGATCGCTCGTGTGGCAGCGGCGGCAGAGGCACAGCTGGCCAGCCCGGAGATGACAGATGCGCTCCCGCCCCGCGGCTGCCGGGCGGCCGAGCCGGCCGAGGACGGCTACTTTCGGAAGGTGAGGAGCGCGGTGGGCTGCGTGTCCCAGGGGCTCTGTGTCCGCGACAGCTCCCCCGGGGGCGCTTCAGGGCTGGCCGTCCCCTCGCCGCCTCTCATCGTCTGCTTTGTCCCGGCGGAGCGTCTTGGGCTCCGTCCCTCGGTGACAGGGACAGTTTGGGGGGCAACGGGGCAGGAAGCCGAGATGGGGACCTCACCTTGGCTGAGCGCGGCTGCTGAGCCGGGGGCAGGGACGGTCCGGAGCCGGGGGCAGGGACGGTCCGGAGCCGGGGGCAGGGACGGTCCGGGGCAGGGACCGTCCGGAGCTGAGCCTGGGCTCGGGGGCACACCTGGAGCCGGCGGGGCGCTCCGCAGGGTCTCATGCGGCCCTTCCCTGCTTCTGAAGAACAGGAGCACTCGTAACTTTACCAAATGAGTGAAGTTCCAGTTGTCGGCTTTCTTTTTGTGGCCTTTTTTTTTCCTCCCCTCTGTGCCCTTCCCCGTTCGCCCCTCGCCACGTCTCATCGCCCTCTCTAGTGAACTGCCTTACGTCCCTGTAAGAAAGTGTACTGGAGTAAGTACTGGAGTTAGGCAACAAAGTTAACAGGCTCATTAGGAAGTTCTTAATGAACATCTGCCCGAATTACTCTTCAGACTGAGTGGGCGGCTTATGCCATAACCCGCACCCGAGTTCTTTCTGCACAACAGTAATTACAGCCAAGTATCGCCTGTAATGCAGCCCCGTGGGCTCCTGTGAACTTCGCCGGAGGTAAAGGGCAGTAAGAGCCGTTTTCGGAGAGCTTTCATTCGCCTCCCCTCGCTGTTTTTAAGTTTTCAGCGCCTGTAACTTTTGTCAGTACATTTCAAGTCGGGGTATAGAAAAACGGGGGTTTTGGTGTAGATTCTGTATCCGAGATCATGAACTGTCTATTCTGTGGAGCGAAGCAGAAAAAAAAGGGGCATACATTAGTTTGTTGCTGGTCACCTCTGCATAAAAATATCCCCACGACGCACCGTAGCAACCACCTGGTTACATGGTAGGGAGGCCCATATGCTTTGCTTTGCTGCCCTCTTTACAGGCTGTTTGCTTTTCTTTCTCGCCCCTCAGGATTTACCAAATTCATAAGCCCGCAGGAGTTTAAGCAACATTATTGCCCTTTAGCAGAGGAACTCTTTGCAACCGAAAAGAGGCAAGTTTTACCCGTGCCAGCCAGGCTGCAAAGAATCGGTACCATCTGGTAGATAATTAGACAGACTAAAACAAAACTGACCAAGTTTGCCTTCTTAATTTGTGTAATTCTACTCTAACACTTGGTGACTAAATCACTTCTTAGTATTCCAGAGCAGGAAATCACGAAGTGTGGCTAAGCTGTAATTACTTAGTTTTCATAGCTATGTTTTCTACATGATGGGAAGCTTTATACGCTGCCTTGAGGCATGTTAGTAAAAAAGTTAACTTTTTATGAACTTCAGTTAGATAAATCAACTCTTCCACCTATTTGTTTTTACTGATAAGGACGAACTGAAGTTTAGTAGCCAAGCTGTGCCTCGGGTCATTAGAGGAGTGTGTCTTCCACACTCAGACTTGCTAAAGGACTGAGTTTAAATGAAATTGTTACGTTTTATAGTTAAGGTCATTGAAGCAGCATTAGATCAGTGTGGACAGGAATGAAGTTTTTCTCATACATGAAAATGCTGAAAAATCAATTTTATGCCTAATCATGAACATCTTTCCCACTTTACATTACTTATGTCTTAAAGCAGTGGAAAATGAATAGGAATCTGATAAAATCTGAGTGAGCCAGTGTTGCAGTGAGACATTCTTCCCTCAGGTTCAACAGGCTCATAAGTGTCTTTCCTAAAGTTATAAACTTCAAGGGCTACACGCTCCAAGCCTTCTGCCCCTAAAAGTAAGCAGGAAACCCATCTTCCTTGGTATACATTAGTTGAATGGTGTCAAAGGTTAGAGCTTTCTTTCTAACTCGGTTGTTCTTGGTGAAGAGGCGAAGAAAAACCCACCAAACAACAACCAAACAAATACAAAAAACCCCAAACCCAACCAAACAAAGAACCTCAACCCAATACAAAACAACCCCTCTCATGGAATCTTGAACAGATCCAAGCTGCAAACCCAAGGACAAAATGTCTTTAGGCCTTAATGTCCCTGTGAATGGTGTGCTCGGTGATTTCGTGTAACTGAAACTGGTGATGGAGCTGTTAATGGGTGTCCGTGGCTCTTCCCCCTCCCCTCTGAGTCACCTGGGTATTGCCTTCCCCGCCCTTTTTAAGTCACACTACTTTTTGTTTTCCTGAAAGGGTTTCAGGGTTGGTTTCCTACTTTTGTTGGTGTGGAACCACATCAGTTTCCAAGGTTAGTCCTTGTAGTTTTAGATCAAAACACATTTAGATAATTGACCTTTTTATTCTGTAAGCAATGGAGCAAAGTGAAAACACTTGCCTTGCATCAGTCCTGCTCACAGAGGGGCTTCCAAGCACTATTTACACAATGAGGTTGCCTTCCATACTTTCTAAGAATATTGTGCACAATGAAATTTCATAACTGAGAAAAATTGGACAGTTCATACAGTGTCCATTTGGTTTAGACTGTTCATATTTTCTTTTGATGAGTGGGTTACTATGGGAAGTATGCCCAAAGTCTCTGTAATGCCCTTGTGTGTATTATGCTTTTTGAAGTTTTAAATACAGCATACCAGAAAGCAAAGCTCAATGGCCCCAAGATGCAGTATGTAAAACAACTTATTTACTTCATTCTTGTGTGGTGCCTTTTTTTTTTTTAATGTAGGGAACAGGCCATGTAAAACTATGACTGTCTCTATGTGAAGAGCCAGAAATGGGGAAACAGATGCACAATCCTGTTTCCTGGTTTGTCACTAGG
This sequence comes from Poliocrania exsul, assembly GCA_035041345.1. Taxonomy (NCBI): domain Eukaryota; kingdom Metazoa; phylum Chordata; class Aves; order Passeriformes; family Thamnophilidae; genus Poliocrania; species Poliocrania exsul. Next base: position 2,940,634 of record JAWWLZ010000022.1, read on the forward strand.
AAGTGACTGTGCCAGGTGAGTCTGAGGTGATGAGTAGTAGCTATAATGCAGTCCACTTGCACCCTTTCTCAGACTTACCTTCCAGTGATATCAGAGCTGCTCTGGAGGAACATCTTCCCCTTTCCCTTTCCCATCTCTCTCCATTATCTCCATGGCAAAGGCCTATCATTTATATAGGCAAAATCAAATTTTCCTTTGAACTATACATACTTTGAGCTGTCTCAGATGCGTGTGTTGGTTTTGGTGGTGGTTTCTTTTTGTGTTTGTTTTTTTTTTAATCATCTAATTTTAAGGAGATTACCTGTGCAGCCACACAGGGTGTATATATAACTCCGTCACTGTTGCTCCCTCTTACATCTCCCTCAGAAACAACCCTTTTTAACAATTTGATTAGCTGCAACCAAGCCTGTGAGAAGGATTTTACTTTTAAAAGCAAAACAGACACCAACAAAACATATCCTTGCTGGTGTCCTGGAGAGGATATGGCAAAGTGGAAGAAGCACCTTACTTTCCATCAAAAAGAAGATGGAGCTTCCGCCTGGCACTTTTTAATTTCTGTGGAGATAAAGCACCAGGAAACTGGTTGTGCTGCTGTTCCGTTTACCTTGGCCATGTGGACAGCTGGAATTCAGCGTACATTGCCAGGGCAAACTGTGCCTGTGCTCCTGGGTGCTGGGAGTGCTCTTGGACCGGCAGGCTCGTACCTTGACCTGCTGTGTGTGGAGTTCTCATTCCTTCCCCATTCCCGGCAGCAGCCTGTGGATCAGCCATGCATAGCCCGCACATCCAGCCACATTCTGCCCCCGGGCTTTTTTTGCCTATGAAAATAATGACGAAACTAATGATAAGAGCACAGAACAATTTGTTTTAAAAGTAGAGCAAGGCATTTAGACAAGGAAGGATTTTTTCAGCAGACCAACAGTGATTAAAGCAGGTCTGTCCTTGCTGCCGCTTTGGTTATACAAGATGCTTCTCCCACCTGAAGGGAAATGATTCTTTAAGTCTGCCATGATTCTGTGCATTGCTTGGCCCCTCAGACCTCTTCCCAGTTACCTCTGGTTCCTTTAGTTCCCCTTGAATTCTTGTGAGAGAAACAGCTTTCTCTTTCAGGCTGCTCTCCCTTCGTTTTCTCTTTTTCATTAACAGCACACCACCCTGCTTGACCAGGAAGTTTTCACAAAGTAAATATCCCTGAAACACATCAATGTACAGAATTTATGAAATTTATAATACTCATCCAGTCACATGGTGATCTATTAGTAAGGCTGTACCTGCCTGTTTTTTTGGTTGGGGTTTTTTTTGGGTACGTAGAAGCAGAGCAAGGAAGGGACATCTAGCAAGTTCTTACTACTATATTTTCCCACCTTGGCTTACTGCTTTGTAACACTTTACACTGACCAAAACTATAAATTTCCCTCAGTCAGGAAGTTGCAATAAATGGTAAGAAAAAAACATAGCTCATTTTCCAAGGTTACCTTTCCTGCAGTTCTCCAAGCATCTGCTGGCTCAACACGAAGCATTCTGGCTGCAGTTGGGTTGTTTTGGGTAGCAGTGCTCTGTGCTCCATAGAGGCAGAGTAGTAGGACAGCCAGCTCAATGCACCTTTGATCACTGGAATGAAGATGCATATTTCTCTTTCTTTGGTTCCATCTGTGGGCCTAGACATTTACCATATATCTATATGATAATTCAGAAAGAAAGATTATGTCAGGGAGAAACTAAAATCAGAAAGCAGGCAGGTCCATAAATGAAGCACCCAGCTGAAGGAGATGATAGGTATGGTAACCAGCTGGTGAATCAACACTTCTCTAATTAACTCTCTGCTTAACTTTCGGGGTTTCTTCTGCAGGGCTTCCCCCACCTGTGGTTAATGTATCAGTTTACCAACCTGCTACACCTGCCCTTCCACTGGTTTAGTTCATGGGCTTCTTTTTGAGTCATTAGTAGCCAGGCAACCATCAGTATTAGCATTGACACAGGAATATTTATTTGCCTATTTGTTCTCTTTCCACTTGTCTGGCAGGACAGAAACAATATTGCAATGATTCATAACCCTTGTCATCCCTTATCCACTCATTAGATACAAACTCATAAAACCTAAACCAGAAAGTTGGCCTTCATGTGAAATGAAAAATCATTTGAAACTTGGTTAGTCAAGAGGCAGACATCTCTGATGAGATATTAATTTAAATTTTGTTTTGTGAATGGTGTGACAAGCTGGAGTACTGTGGAGGAAACACATCTTTAGAATTTAATACAATAATTAGTTCTTTATATTAATCTTTGGGACCAGACACTTAGAACTATAAAATACTTGTTCATGGTACAAGTGGGTAGGCTTTGGGAGACCCAATCTTGTCCTTCTTAAAAAAACACAAAACAAAAACCAAAATCAGACCCACAACAAAACCCTCAAATAAACCTTGTACTTCTGAAAGACTCACAGTATATAGTTAAATTTTCAAAATTGACCTGGTAGAAATATGCAAAAAGAAACATTAATTATAGCAGTGGAAGAAGGTAAGGAAATAACACTTTAGCAGGACTTGGGATCAGTCCTAGAAATACTGGAGTGAATCATTCTGCTACAACTGCTGTTACAGCAGAGAAGTTGTGTGCATAAGTTACATACCTACATGTTCAAATATCTGGGGGGTAGGGCCATTTGCATACATTTTTGAGCTTGACAAGCAGCACAGGTTGCACTGGCTGGAAAGGAATGTTTTCTCTTCAGTAGGGAAGCACACCCAGTTTCAACTCTGTGTCACCTTCAGACAGTGTGACTCATCTGAAAAGTTCAGACCACTACTTGGTAAATAATATTTATGCTAATTTCAAATACTCACTGCTGTTACTCATTGTTTGTCAGAGTGATTTTTGTGTCCATCATGGCTGGATTTCTGACATTTTCTTGAAGAAGGAACTTCCTGACTTCCATAATAACTACAACTGCTCCCTTATTCAGGACCCATATGTTTCACAGACCTGTACTCTCTTCCCTCAGTGCTAGGTAATTTCTTAAGGCCTGAAGCCTAAACTGGGAAAACCACAAAGGTACTGCCTAAACCCCTTAGACTGTGGGATTTTAGGGCTCCCTCAGGTGCCTTCTCTACAGGCAAGGTAATGTTACTCAACTTAGGGTTTTTTCCATCCAAAAATGCATGCAATGAAAGCTTAAACCATACTCCCTTCTTGGTCATTTTTACGACTTCCTTAGTAATAACCATTCTTTTGTTGCTATTTAATTAATAATTTTACTGATAGTGTATAAGCCAGGGTAAAATTCAGTTTACTCTCCAGGTTTGCTTGGCTTGGCAAAGAAATAAACAGTAATTAAATGAAGCATTTGGTATCCTGTTGACAAGAAATAAAACAGCAGGTGTGGAAACCCCTGGATGTTTGGCTTCCATGTATTGTAATGAACTGAATGTTAACATTCTTGGGATTATCTATATGTGAACTAGGTAGAAATGCTGTCTGGGAAGGGGATCTTCTGTGTGGAGGAAAACAAAATTAAGCACTTGCTTGAACCTGTATGCTAAATAACTTTTTAAGAATTTGTGCATTGCAGATTGTGTACTTCCCATATTTTGTTTTGGTTTGTTGTTTTTGTGTGGTTGGAGGTGTTTTTTTTTTTTTTTTTTGTTTGTTTTTTTTTTTTTTTTTGTTTTTTTTTTTAAGATATTGGTTATTTCACTGTCCTGTACCCATCATTTTGGCAGCCTGATTCCAATACAGAGTTTAAGCCTGCAAATGAACACAAACTAGCTGAGTGTCCTCATCCCCTGTGTAGGAAGTGTAAAAAGCAACATTTTCCAAAAAGTAAAATATTAATTCCTTATTGGTCTTACAAAGTCAATGGAAGGCATAGCCTTGCAAACAGGTGAGGGTGTCCTGAAAACAGACTCCTCCATCCACAAAAGCCTTTCATCAAAACTGCAGCACTTCCAGGCACCCTGGAGGGGATACAGATACCTCAGTCTGCCAGTGCCTTGCCCTCTTAGGGCCCAGGGCTGTTCTTGCATTAAAGCTTCATACAGAGATTACTGCCTGGACCTGAAAAGCAGGGACACATTTCTGACACTTTTTCTCTTTGCATAGAGTTCAAGATTATTGCTGGTTTGCACTCCTTGCTCAGTAGGAGCTTGTTTGATTTCTGGGCTGGAGCTTGATCAGAGGGTCACTGAAATAACAGATCACTTCCAGGAGCTTCATGAGCTCAGGAATTGGGCAGTTATGTCCTGAAACATTTCCCAGTAGAGCTGTAAAAAAGTATTTGAATGATGTCATCAAATGTGTTTGGCACACAGGAAGGGCAGGGAGTTCTGGAGGGAAGCTGCAGCCTTCCAGAAAAATGTGAAGAAAAAGGCAAGGCAAGGATACATTGAGGAAGGATGCTTGGATTAAATGGTCAAGAAAGAGATTGGAAGAAAATACCTGGGCAGGGATATGGAGGTGACAGGCCTGAGAGGAGAATCCAGTATTTAAAATGAATGCAAAGAGCAAGAGGAAGTAATTGGTGAGGTTCAAATGAACAATGGCAAGGGTAGAATGGCAGGAGATAAGGCTTTGAATACCAGTAGCAGAAAAGATGACACAACACAAAATGAAGAAAAACAAAGTGGGAAAAATGGCTACATCCCAGAAAAAGAAACAGACTAAGAGCAGAAAGCAACTTATGTCTACAGGACCATGTTGTGCACTAAAGTGTCCCTTGCTTGTGTCTCTATGTATGTAAAGGAGCATAAAGCATTTGGTAGTTCAGGGACTGCTTTTGTCTGAGATGAATGGGATTGCTCCATGTGTGTGTCCCTGTCAGTAGGAAGTTCTTCTGTGTGTTGTGCTTGCTGTGAGTGGTTTCTCAACGAGGAGAGTATCCCCTGCACACCCAGCTGTGGGCTCCTGCTGTAAGTGGGGTTTCAGTGCAGAAACATTTCTGCAAGAAGAACAATTGGATGTGGTGTGTTTTTTCAAGTTGTCTGGCAAATGGTGCTTTTGAAATGTTTGCACAAGCTTCCTGTCATTTTATCTATTTGTTACAGAATTGTCAAACGAGACACTTAAAATTAACAGTATTGGGCTGTGTGCTTTCTCAGTCACACTAGTGTAATCTCATTTGATCAGCTCCTTTCTCTATTGTCAAGTCACTTTGCTTTCACTTGATAACCCAAATAAGAGCTGAACTTCGATTAGATGATTAGAATTTCATGTTCTATTTAAATACTTGCTTTTGTTGTGCTGGTATGTTATTGCTTGACCATTCATAATTAGAACTTGTTCAGAGATTTTTAAATGCTCTTATATAAAAATCAAATTTTTTTTTGTCAAAACTAAGAGGGAGATGTTCAAAATAGTGCTTAATTTAGTGGCTGGAGTTTTTGAGAGAAAACTTGTATTGGAAAGATCTGAGCCTCCTCCTGCAATCCAGTAGGACTCTGATAAGCTCTGTAATGATACCCAGTGAGGCCACTCAAAAGGACATTCTTTATTTAAGGGCAAGCCTTTAAAACAGTGGTTTTATTTGCTTCAGAATTAGCAGTTAAGGCTGCAGGGATGTGCTGGCCGCCTCTGAGTATTCATATTCAAAGGCATTTGATACTTTTTTTAAAAAAGTGGTGGCAGGGGCAAAGAATAAAAGTGTGGAAAGGAAACTTCCAGGGTATTTTAAAAGGTGTTAAAATTGTCTTTCCCTTAAAGAAAAAGAAAAGCCAACCATGCAGTCCTATCCATCTGTAACAGTTTTACCTTATCAGTGTTCACCAGAACACAATGGCTCAGTCCTGCTCAAACACAGAGTCTTGTGCTTGTGGAGGGGATGCACATATTGGGGATTTCACACTTTACTTTTCAAGGGCTTGATCTGATGAGTGTCTGAAGGTGGTAAAATCATCATCTTATCCTGTCAAGCTGTACTTTTTTAAGTTTGAGATGTAAAGAGAGGAATGTGGGGAAGGAGAGGTACCCAAAGTCTGAGCACCAGAAGGAAGGAGCAGAGATGCTTTGAAAGGTTCTGAAAACTGAGCAGTGACGCCACCAAAGTCTGGTTTTGACAGAGTTGTATTTCAGGGCTGCACATACCCCAGGATGGAACTCTGATGTTTTGCAAGGGTTTAGCAGAAGTTTTGGTGGGCGTTGCTGCATTGCCAGATACTGTTTTCTATAGAAACTTAATAACATTCTTTTAAATTGCGTTTTATTTGCAAAATACCTTGAAAATATTTTTAGGGGAGAACAGACAGTCTCACACGTGTACTTAAGCTTTAAAATAAATACTTTCTGTCTGGGTTTTAATGTTAAATACTGTGATCATGATGTCTCTCTTGCTTTTAATGACCAAGTTTGAGATAAGAAGCACTGTCAGTCATTCCTCATTGATGTAAATGTAGTTAATTTGTATTCATACAGAGCCTATGCCATTAACATTCCTTTAAATTCACTGTTACTGCCTCTTAAGTGTCTTCCAACAGAAACAAACAACTTGTTTTCTTAATTCTAGGGATGTAATCCCCTTGCCGAGACTGGACGAAGCAAACTGCAAAATCAAAGAGCTGTCCTAAACCAACAGATCTTAAGAGCAGTAAGAATGAGAGCTGGCGCTGAAAATCTTCTAAGGTACATGTCGTGGCTTCCTAATTCTCCTCCAAGGAACAATTTTTAAATTTTCTTTTAATTTTGTTAAAGTCTCTCAGCTGTTGCTTTTCCTCAGTCTGCCTAAAGTGCTGCATCAATTAGTGTTGGATGCTTTGTGAATGTCCCTGAGGTTTTTTCCAGCTGGAGCTCTACAGAGTCATTACCTGCTCTCAAATTCACTTTCAGTGCTGCTTTGTTGTAAACAGCTGCATGTTAGACTGTCTCAGGTCGTTCTCTTTGTTCAGCTTTATTGCTAGTGATGATGGCAAGTGAACCGTGCTGAATATTGGAATGAGTCCTTTTACAGCTCGGATCAAACAAAGGAATTGTCACTATGCTGTTGCTTTTTCCAAGATTCTCTAGCTCTTTGCTCTGCAGTGGAAAGGACCATCAGTTGCCCACTGATGTAGAAGTAGCAGGGTAGCACGCACATGATTTGAGCTGGGTTACAGTTGCCACCAAATTCTCCTAAAGTTTGGGGTAACTGGAAGAGATTTTGCTCTTTGTCTATTATGTTTTGTCCACCAATTATTTTTTTTAAGGACATGGTTTCTTAAGTGGCTGTCCCCATAGGAATAGCTTTATGCTGACCCTGTCCTAAGGCTTAGCAAACAGTCCTGTAGCTTTGCAACAGTCAGTCCATCCCTCTGTTACATAGAACTGAGCGTTTTCCCAGTTCTCATCTGCAAGAATCCCCCGTAGTGTTTGTTTCTCTGAAACTGGAGAACCAATGGGTGTTCAAGAACAAAATTTAGTAAGTGTACTTAAAGAAGTGAAAGTGCTTGGATGAATTCAGTTTTCTTAAACTTGCCCTTTGCCTGTCAGCTGCCTTTATGTCTCCTCTTGTAAAAAAGGTTGAAAATTTAGGTAGTTTTAGCCTGTGTGACTGACTTAATTTTGCTTTGTTTTCTGGTAATTGACCTAAGGAGTAAGACTTGAGTCTTTTGCTACCTTTTCTATGCTTAGCAAAATGATTATACCTGCTTTTGAAAGGGAACACTGTTTGTTCAGTAGATGTTTTTTGCTTGCAAGATGTTTTGTAAGGGCTAAAGAGATGAGTAATATCTAATGTGACACTGGTGACATTCAACCTAAAAATGTCCTAAAGTTCAGCTTCTGATGCCAATATTAATTGCTAAAATATTGAAGTTACTCTTTACAAGAGAGGGAACTAAACCTGCTTAAGAAAAGAGGATCAGACTTATTTCTGAAGTTTTTAGAAATTTAAAATGAATTTACACTCATTGGACTTGCTAGTTCTTTGAAAGAAGGAATTTCAGAAGTAACCTGATCACTACATAGTATTTACAGTCTGCTAAGGAAAAACAGAAACAAGCCTTATTTTCAGATTCTGTTTGAATTTCTTCAAGTTCTAAAAGAAAAAAAACCCAATTGCTGTCCACAAGGAGCCTTCAGCAGTAGGACTTGAGAAGAAGCTGGAAATGCAGGTTTTTTTACTCTTTGCTGAAAATAAATGCTAGAATTGAAGCAAATGATCCATATGGTGCAAAGACTTTTGTATTTAGAATTTCTGAAAGTCATCCTCTGAGTTAAAATTGAATTCAAAGTAGAGTTATGTGGATCTCAATGATACCTCATTGCCCCTGTAGCTGTGTCTGCAGTACAAAAAACATGAAAAGGTAACTGAATTAAGTCTAAATTGACATGGATGTTCCCAGCAAGAGAACCAACAGAGAAGCTGACCTGGATGGAACATTGGGGTTTCTGAAAAAGATATTAGAATCCCTCCTGGGGAGGATGGTAAGCCAGAGCAGAGCCTTAATATGCCATAATTACCGTGCCTGGAGCATCAAGGCTTGCCCATTTATCTCTGTGGTGGTGCCTTCAGCAGGGAAGGTCTTCTGCACCCTATGTTTGTGTAGAGTTTGGCTTATGACAGCAATAAATGTTAACACTGTTTAATTGAAGCAATCCAAGGTATTTGATAAAGTACAGCATAGAAAGTTCACTCCTGTATAATATGAAATACAAACTTTTAGCCTTGGAATAACTGGTTCTTCACCACGGTGCTCCATCAAACTGGAGGACTGTTCCAAGTAGAGTCTAGATTCATGAGATGGTTGTTCATAAATATTTATGAAGGTGACTTTTGTCTTAAATACAGATAAATGCAAAATGCTGTAAATTTAAAATAAGTTTGTTATTGTCTAAAATTTGGACTCCAAGGGTATAACATCTTGAGTGTGGATACAGATCAAGACTTTTTATTTTGAATTCATACCTGTGGTTATAGATACAGATAGAGATGGTTTAAGTCTCTTGGAAAGAGTAATATTCTAATAAATTCTCTGTATGAAGGATCAGGTTAGAAATTGTGATATGAATACACAAAAAAATCACACAGAAATGCTCAGGGGGGCTACATATTAACATTCACTGTGCTACAGTTCAAAATGTTGTCATTTAAATACATAAATGGCAAAGGAACAAGAAACAAAAATCATACTTATATCAAACAAAATCAAATTATAAGAAGAGAAATACCTTTCTACCAGTAGATCTTTCTGTAGTAACTGTTTTATAGGAAAGTTGCTTTCTTTTATTCTTAAGATCAGAAATCTTAACAGATCTTGATTCAATTAATAAAGTGGGGGAAATATCTTTTAAAAAAATGCCTCCTGACTCTTCCCACCACTACCCTCCTAGGAATAAAAGTCACATAATCTGAAAATAGGACTGTGATTCTGTTTAAGATGCTTTAGTTTTCTTGATTAATTTATCTGAAAATAAGCCTGACCCTGAATCACACACAAAAAAATGGAGCATTTAGCAAACCTTCTGTGGCCGTGTGCTGTTATCTGGAAACTATCCCAGGCACTCCCTTGACAGAAAATACTAATAAATTCTGAAATGTAAGGTCTTGTATCATCTCTTAAGGAGATAGAAAAATCTTAGAAATGTTGAGAATGCTGGCAAGGGGTCAACCAAGCTTGTAGAAAACCTTTTCTCCAGCAATAAAAAGAATTATATGTCTCTTTCTGCAGAGCAACCACCAACAACAAAGTACGAGAGCAGGTACTACTGGAACTGAGCTTTGTAAACTCAGACCTGCAGATCTTAAAGGAGGAATTGGAAGGACTTAATATCTCAGTAGAAGTTTATCAAAATGCAGAGTAAGTATAAAGCCAATTATTAACAGATCTTCTGTTTTCTCTTGGAAACAAAATTGTTTCTAGGTGAGTGTTGGACAGTAATCATGTGAGTGAACAGAGAGCTTGATAGGAGGAGAACATCCCTGATGGTAGATTTGTTGACTAAGGGTTGGTCTGCATATTTGTCTTTCACTTGGGAAAGGTGTGTGCCACTAATCCTTGGATATGGAGCTCCTTTGCCAAGGAGGGTATTGCGAGAATTGAAGGCTCTGGGGGCTGCACTGGAAACATGTGGCACTTGGCAGAATTCCCAGGGCTGGAATGGCTAATTGGCTCAGGGCATTCTGGAGGGAACCAACCCAGTGCTATAATAACATCTCTTCTCAAATGTGGTGCATACAACATCCCCTCTTTAGCAGGGAATAGAAGCACAACACTGATTTGTTGTTCAGAGCAGACCAGGTAATCATTAATGTGTGCCTTCCAGGGAGAGAAATTCCCAAACTGGGCAGCTAAAGCAGAGAAATTTTAAGTAGATGAAGTTGGATTTTTCCAAGATTCCACTAATTTTTAAATTGCAATTTTACCTCAAAGGTAAAACTTCAGTCAGAGTATTCATTGCCTGCATGCTGCAGGTCTGGGTCTCTCTTAGCACTGTTCTCAGGCAATAAATTCCAGGTGGGCTGCAAGGAATTCTTTATGTCGAGGGACTAAGCACATTTCCAGTGGGGTAACTTTCAACTGAATGCTGACTTGGTACAAAATATCTATGTTTAATTTTTCTCAAAAAGAAACTTGTGCTAAGGTTCCTACCCTCTACACCCATGGAGAACTTTGACAACTGTTGGACGCAAAAATATTTTGGTTTTGTTTGGTTTTGGGGGTTTTTTGAGTGTTGTTTTTTTTTTTTTTTTGGTTTAAGATTTTACTGGTCTTCATAGACACATCTGAGCACACAGAGCACTATGAATGTTGTGGCTGTGGAAATGAGAGCAGGCCTTCACAAGTACTATTTCTTCTACTAGCTAAGGAATATTAAAAATACTTGGATTCTCAGTGGAGGGTGAGCAGCAGGTCAGGCCCCAAGGCAGGCAGAAGCCTTGAGGCTGGACAGCAATATGCTTGTTATTCTGTTCTGATCCTGATTCCCCAATCTGTTTTGAAGGTATTTTACCTCTCTGCTGCTGTTCACTCTAAGCTCAAAATGCTTCAAAAGCTAAAATAATTCGCTTATCTGTAACTGTTCTCCAGCCTTTAAGAGCAAACAGTTATTAATAGTTGCTCCCTGACTCCACTGTGCATATGGTTGTTACCATGAGGTCCCACCCACGGGTTGCTGGGTTACCCTGCATTGTGTTAGTCCAGCCTGCAGGGCTGCCCTTCCCAGGGCTTGCACACACCTCAGCTGCATTGAGGAGCCTGACGCTATTTCCCCTCGGTTCTGAAAATCCAGGATCACCTCCCTGACTGTTCAGTGCTTCCATGACGTTTCTCCATGGGTGTGACACCTTAGCGGTGAAAAGAATACAAATTTCCTTTGAATGACAAATGCTGGTGTCTGCAGGGACTGTGGGTGGTACTAGAATTCAATAAATAGTAAAGGAGGAGTTCTGTGGCATGTCTCAGTTCCTTTTGGGGAAGAAGTTTTGCCATAATCTGTAGTAAAAGTGTTGAGGTTTCTTGTAAAAGCCTCAGTAGAACTCAGATCAGTTGCACCACCTGCACTGGGGGTTTGGTTCTGTATCCTGGAAGTCCTTTTCAAGTCAGCCGAGCCACTTTCTGGATCATGAAGGATCTTCCTCTGCTGAAGAAGCTCCATTCCTACTCCCACCTACCCAAGATGGAATTTTCACCAGTAAAAAAGCTGACTTTGCTGATAAGACCATAAATGACTGTGGGATTTTGTAGTTGGTAGTGGAACACTAAACAATGATTAGACAGTCAAGCATTGTTTTCAGAAAACACAAAGATATTAGATAAACCTTATAATTGCTTGATACAGATCTGTTAAACCTACTCAAAGAACATGTATCTGGAAGTTCTGATCTTTGAGTCACAGTTCTCATCCTTATTGCCCTTTGATATTCTACAGGTTAACACTTGGCATTGTCTGGAAACTAAGGAGCTCTCAGATTTCTTATTCCCAGACCTTTCACTGCAAAAGCTGCTATACTTTGGCCCTGTTTTTCCCTGCATTAGGCACAGACATCACTTCTACATAGGAAACCATTGGCAGCATGTAAAATACTGATTATATCTACTGATAATCACCATAGGTCTTGCTGTCACAGATCTCCCAGCAGTGGAGTTAAATTGCAGCAGACCAGCTTTTTAGAGTCTCCTTTTCATTCCTTGAAGGAAAAATAGGCTTAAATGGAAAAAAAAAAAAAGTGCAGGCAAGTAGCTTTGTTCATTCTCTTCTGGAGAAGTCACAGATTTTCTTAGGCAGGAAGGAACTGTTATAAAATATGTACTTTTCACTGAACACACATCACTGTACAAACTTCTGTCATCAAATAAAACAGAAGTAATTAAAACAGACAACAAATATTTCTGAATATTTTTGCTTTTTTTTTCCACAGAGAGACTTTCAGTATTCCCTTGGTACCTCTTGGCCTGAAGGAAACCAAAGAAGTGGACTTTACACTCCCCCTCAAGGTGAATTTCACATACACATTTCAGAATAAATAGCTAACAGAAATAACTTCCATTTCATATTCCTTTAAAGAACCAGAAGTAATTTATGTACAAATTATTTTTTGTTTTGCCCTAAACCCAAGTTAACATGTTAAAAATTAACTACCAATGATGTGGGTCATTGCTCCTTTGTGACTAGGATAAGGAGTCAGAAAATGTTATAAGAAATCCTACTTTGGAGACAGTAGAGTTAAACCAAAGAGAATAAAAATTTCTTCTATAGTTTTTGGTATTAATAAGAGCATTGATTACTTATTGAAGTGCAAAAGGCAGTAGTAACAAAGGTTTTACTCAGCATAATGCAGTGTTACACCAACTTGCTGAGCTGGAAGCAGAGCTGCAGCATTGACACTGCTGTTTGTTGTTGATATACTTTGCTGGCTCTTTGAGCCAAGTTCTGTGTTTTCTGAAGTGCTGTGTATGGTGCAATGTAGATTTTATCTCCCAGTAAACCATCTTATATCACTGTAACATTTGTCTCTGTTTTGACTTCTAAGAGTTATGGTCAGATTATGGTACCACTTCATGCCATTGCAGCTTTGTGATTTTAAATGGAATTGCCCTAAAATAGCTGACAAGAATTTGAGTCTCTTTCTGTTAACAAGTTTTTATGGTTACTTGCTTCCCTTGTCATTTTAAGTAACAGTTTTTGTTTGCCCCTTTCCAAGTGGTGGTGGTTTAAAACCTACTGGAGTTGATGTAACAACTGTTTCTTTACATCAGAGTAAAATTTCTTGTCCCAGATACCAAATCAAATCATTAATTCTATTGTCTTCTTGGAGTCTCGTTGTTCTGTGTTCCTGCACTATGAACTGGAAGGGAGTAGGCTTTGTTCACAACTGAATCAATTTTGTACTGGTTGCAACTGCAGAAAAAATAGCTCAAGTTAATTTTAGATATTCTAATTTTTTACCTTTTTTTTTTTTAGGACTTTATTCTGGAACATTATAGTGAAGACAGTTCTGAGTATGAAGATGAAATAGCAGATCTCATGGATCTGAGACAGGTAAGTCCAAGTATGGCACACTGTGAGGTTTTTTAACCTACAGTTGCAAATAATAACATTTGTATGAAAACAGAATATGCCACTATTACTTAGAGCTTACCATATTCTTACTGACTCATTTCTGAGACATGGGACACAAATCTCCATTGTCCAAGAGCTTTACAGCCTGAGTAAAGAAAAAGTGCAGAAAAAAATGAAGCTATGCAGAGTGATTGAGCTATTGACACAACTTGGTAAATCTTGTAAATCCAAGATTTCTCTTACCTACTTTTTAAAAGTATTTTAAATTTAGCAGGGAGAGTGTTGAAGTGAATTGATCTGGAAAATATTGTAGTAGAATGGTGAGTAGTTCTAACCATTGATTGTTTCCTGTATTATGCTAAAAACATCGGTGCTCTCTGTAGCTTTCATAAAACACCCACAATCTTTATTTAATTACTCTGAGACTTGCCAAACAGATCCTGTTTGCTTTCTTAAAGGTTATGTGCTACTTCTCTGCAGCTGAAAACCTCATATTTGGAATGCATCCATATTGCCTTAGGCTTATTGTTCTCAGATTCCACACATTTCTGTGATGTGCAGAAGTCCAGAGGAAGCTGAGCTTTCTCCTTGGTGTTTGTGTTCCTCCTGTGGCTCAGCAGCACACCCTGAATTTTAATCCCTTGTGTTCCCAGGCCTGTCGCACTCCCAGCCGAGATGAAGCTGGCATTGAGATGTTGATAAGTTATTTCCTGCAACTTGGTTATGTAGAAAACAGATTCTTCCCACCCACCAGGCACATGGGAGTTTTATTTACATGGTAAGTGTGGACTTAATGTTTCTCTTTAGTCCTTTTTGTTTTCCATGACACTGTTAATCATTACCTGTCTTTAGTTTAATTTGAAGCATGCCAGTGTGTGTCTCCCCCTGACTCCCTGCTCTGTATGTTGTCAGGTTTGTTCTTTTTAGAGTTAAGAGTCAACCTGAATATAGTACATCCCTTTCATGCTAGAGTGAAACCATTGGCTAGGTTATGATTTGAGCTACCAGTTAGCACAAGGGAAGAAGAGAGAAAATAATAACTTTGAACAGCTACAGATATTTCCTGAACTTTCTCACGTAGAAAGATGAGGAATGGGTCAGACCTTAATTCCACTCCTTCCATTTGTTAAGATGACCATTTGGGCCAGAAGAGAGAGAGGAGTGACCTAATTTGTTACAGGGGAGTATTTACCACATCTGTGAGCAAAATTTTACTCTGAAATTAAAATTTTTATGATGGAAAAACAGATGACAACCATGTAGCCAAGAGGAACTGTTAGATTTCCAGTCACCACTGCAAGTAGAAACCTTAAAAACAAGCAGTAGAGAATCTGCTCTTGCCAATAGTTGATCTTTGGCAACATCTGAGTAGGAGAACAAAGCAGCACATGTGAATGTTTCCTCCATGTACTCTGGGCCTCTGTGATGTTACATCTAACTCAGAAATGCCTATAAAACAGCCCTGTGGAGGTAAACCTGCTGAAGACAGTCTCAAACACAGCTCTTCTCTGGCTTGCAGCATGTGGATTGTCCTCACAGTACACAATGGTGTTTCTGTTCATTTTCACTGTAGCAGAACAGTTCTTAACAATTCCACTGCTTGCTCAGAAAAACAGAGTGAAAATACCTGATGTTTCAATGGACTCTGCTAATCTTAACACTTCTAATATTTGTTTCCCAAGGTATGATTCCTTCACAGGTGTCCCAGTGTGTCAGCAAAATCTGTTGCTTGAAAAAGCCAGTATTTTATTCAACACTGGAGCTCTCTACACCCAGATTGGAACGAGATGCAATCGTCAGACACAGGCGGGACTTGAAAATGCTGTGGATGCTTTTCAGAAAGCTGCAGGTACACATTTTAAAATACTGGGAAGGTCTTTATGCCAGTGTTGCTGATCTCATTCTGATGTCCTACAGATTGCTGCATTTCCTACTGGCTTCATTACTCAAAAAAGGAGGAACAGAGAAATTCAAGAATCCTAGTGAGGAGCTCAGGTCAAGCTTTAATTCACAACCTGGAGCTGCAGTCTGAACATGTAGATAAATTGGTGAATGCTGGTTAGTGATTAGTGAACTGCAGTTCAAAGGTCCAAGCCACAGCACTGGCATTAACTGCTTCATTGTTCCTTGTTTCACCACCACGTTGGTGTTGAATCTGTACAAGAGACAGTTTAAAGGTTTGATATAAAACCCCTTAAAATCTAGTTTTCCGTGTGGAGGTCTTAAAAATTAATCTTGCTCTATTCTCTGGTGGAAGTTGCAGTTCACAAAAAGTTGGCTACCTATTTTCCATAGATTCCAAAGGCAAACAGATTCAAAGTAATCAATTTGTGTCCCAAACAAAGAAAAATAGAAATTCTAAAAAAGGAATCATATCCCTTGAACTAGCATGTTATAAAAACTTTTGGTTGTTGCAGGTTTTTTAATAGATTTTCTAATTTATTTTTTAAGTATCATTTGTGCTACACGTAATGGTTAGATGTGTCCTGTGCATGTACTGTAAGATTTATTTCTGCATGAACAGTCTGGCTATGGGTGGCTTTATCACCTACAAACTGTGCACCACAGAACTGAGTTGTCAAGAACCCCCTCTTTTGAATACACAGTTATAAAAAAAATGTGTAGCATTTCTTCATGCATATTTTAAGTAAATTCTTTTTCAACCTGTATATTTCATCTAAAAGAAATATCAATAATTGAGAACTTTCTCCATTTTACTGCTGCTCCTTCCGTTTTGCAAATATAACCCCCCCACCCCACTGCTTTTCACTTCAAGATGTTTGCAGAACAGAATGAATTCCAAACTGGAAAGGCCTTGTTTGCTCCCCCAGCAACTTTGCAGGTCCCCAGAGCAACAGGCTCATTGTACCTGTGCATGGCTCCGTGACACTTGGGGCTGTTGGCAGAGACACGATACAGGGCATGGATTAACTCTGTCCCAGTGGAACACATTGCACAGAGTTTGTCCTCAGCAAAGCTCTCTGCATAAGCAGAAGGATGTTGAGACCAAAAACCTGTGTATTCCTCTCCCCGGTACTTTGAGTTCCTTTCAGTAGGGCACTCCATCAGTACTTGGCATGCACTTGGCAAGTTTGGGCTTAGTATTTTCAGAGCAAAAAGGCAGATATGGCCATAATTCAAATTTGTGTAAGAGTTTATGAAAAATTAAGATAAAAGTGTAACATGGAAAATTAAAAATCACAAAAACTGTTAGTAGGAAAATACAACACAACTCAGCCAGAACTGAGTGTAGTGGCAAGAAGTAAAGTTACAGAAGCTGGGACACTTAAAAGGCAGAGGTCTTATTGTTGGACATTTGCAGAATTATCAGCAATTAGCAAGGCAGTAGAACTCACTAAACCAGTTGGGTGACATGCACACTGAAGGTTATGCTTCCATCTGTGAAACTGTTACTCAATATTTGCACTACAGTTAGTGTTTGTTTTTAATTTGATAAGTGATAGATATTACTAATCTTTTGGTGGAACTAAATGTATAGAGAAGAATCTTTTTTTCAGTCTACTGAATATAAATAAATAAAAGTTCTAGTTTACTTACAGGCATGGAATGGAGCTTTCACTTGGACACACAATGCACTTAGCATCCTCTGAAAAGGAGATTTATAATTGTTTGTATGCTTTTTTTATTTGTGTTTTTTCCTTCCAGCCAGAGGTTCTGCTCTCACCTCTTTATTATAGCTATGCAGAATTGTTCTTGCCCCCTATACAAGCCCTGGCCTATCACTCCCATATACCAGTCCCATTCAATTCAGCACAGTTTTACAGTCCATCACAAGAACCATTTCAAGCAAATCTGAGGGCAGTGCCCCAAAACTTCCAGTTTCTGTTGCTTCTCTGAATTGTGAGAACTGTGCCTGGAGATAATTGATGGAAATGCAAAGCAGAACCTGTGGGTTAGTTTAATTTCATCTATACCAAGAATCCCTACAGACTGCTGTAGTGCAATACTAGAAAATACGCTTTCAATCCTAATTATTATGGTACATGCTAGAATTAAGTTCCCTTGTTTCTCTCTTTGTAATGCTAATAAAACCATTTTATGCTTTCAGGAGTCCTAAGCTACTTAAAGGAGACTTTTACTCACACACCAAGTTATGACATGAGCCCAGCTATGCTGAATGTGCTGGTGAAAATGATGCTGGCACAAGCTCGAGAGTGTGTTTTTGAGCAGATTGGTCTTTCTGGAATACGCAACGAGTTTTTCACTCTAGTGAAAATGACACAGGAAGTTGCCAAGGTAAAATATGGAGCTTTAGTCCTAAAAATAACTGTTTACAGTGCTGCATTACTAGCTACAGGTTCTAGTAATATTAACAGAATTTATTAAACTTAAATGTTAACAATCATTATTGAAAAGCAAAAGTAACAAGGGACAGCTCGTAAGCTACAGTGAGAACCACAACCTTTCAGAAGATTAAAACATGAAGGGCTGCAATTTAAATATTGTTTTTCAACTGTTACAGTTTTTTAATTCACAGTTCATAGAGTTTAACAGAAACGTGCTGAAATACTCAGACTGTAGATTTGCTGAAGGTTTTTTACAAGCTGTTGATGTTGCCCTTTCAGACAGTACCGATTTCATCCACCAGGGTTGTCCATGTGGTCCTGTTAAATATTGAACACAGCCTGTCTTGTTTCCCAGCAGCTGGAGGGTGTGCAAAACTAAAAAGCCCAAGTCCAAAAGAATAACTAAATTATAACTGAGGGAAGGACCAGGATGAACAGAGTCAGATTGGTACCTGCAGAGCTGCCTTGGGACTTGCCATAAAATGGGGAGGCAGGTTGTGTCCCAAGTGTGCAGCTGTTCATACTTAGCTGAGGTTCATGCCAAAAATTGGGTATTCCACCCAGGTATTCCTGTGCTTTCTGAGTAATTTCAGAGCAGCAGATACATAACTGGTTCCATACCAGATAAATGGGCAAAGCCTTTCATACCAACCCTGGAAAACCACTCTGACTAACCTGTAGGATTGATGAGCTGCAGGGAAAAGGTGTTTTGATTCTGTCAGTTGAAGTAGGTTGATCTATTCACTGCTAGAAAAACTGTTTTATTTCCTCTGTATAAAGTATAGTATCCCAGTTTTAACTAGACCACACAAACTTAAGGCTTGGTTTGACTCCACAGTTTTAAAGTGAAGCACAAACCTACTGTATAAGTAATATGCTTCATCCTGTTTCTCAACTGAATTAACTCAATCAGATATATTTATATATTAAAACCTGATTATGGTGTTTTTATTTAACTCTGAACCCATATAGGTTTACTAACTCAATCCATCTCTTTGTGTACAAAAGAGATTTACCTCCTTGTAAGGGAAAAATCAGAGACAGAATTTCATATTTTTTCAAAATTTATTTCCAATCCTTTCCAACCCTATTTTTCCCCTCATGATGTGATTGCACATAAAATTATCTTAAGGCTGAATATGATATCTCTTACTTGTGCACCTAATAGCCAATGTTAAATTCTCATACTTCATTCTGTGCTTTATTTCAGGTGGGAGAGGTTTACATGCTGGTTAACACTGCAATGAATCAGGAACCAGTGAAAGAGAACATTCCCTACTCTTGGTCTAAGCTGGCACAAATAAAGTCAGACCATTACAAAGCTCTGGCACATTACTTCATTGCCACCATTCTGTGTGACCATGAATGTAAGAATAATATTTTATTTACGTGTTCATATAAATAGCCATAATACACACCCCAACAGTTTTAATTTGGTTTCATAATAAGACCAGTACCTTTGGTGTTTCAATATATGTTAAATTGTGTACATTTATTAAATGTTCCCACTCAAATATGAGACCATGCTCTTTTGTCTTTTACAGAATAAGGTGAAAGTTCAATAAACGAACTTTTGCAGAAACAAAAGAAAAATTATATCTATTATATGCTACTAAATAGTTCAATTTTTATCCACATTCTGGCATATAAATATTATATGTATCAAAAATAGTGTGGCCAGCAGGCCCAGGGCAGTGACCCTTCCCCTGGACTCTGCATTGGTGAGGCCACACCTTGAGTGTTGTGTTCAG
>JAWWLZ010000022.1:2960258-2970337 GCA_035041345.1 Poliocrania exsul
TGCCATGATCTGGTAAAGGGACTGGAGTTGGCCCAAGGGTTGGACTTGATGATCCTGGAGGTCTTTTCCAACCCAATTGATTCTATGATTCTATGATTCTATTTACATATTGCAGATGATGAAACTGATAAAGTTCCTAAAATTCCTCTCAATATGTACACAAGTATTTTATTACATTTGGAGAGAATGTAGGAGTAACTCCACAACAGTACAGCTGACGGAACAGGGGCCCAACAGATGTGCAATGGTTGATGTTCTGTCCCCACTGTTGCAGTGCAGCCCGGGGATGACGAGGACCAGCAGGAGAAAGCCTTGTCCCAGCTCTATGACCACATGCCCGAAGGACTGATGGCTCTTGCTGTTCTAAGGGACAAAGTTCGGAGGAAACAATTAGGTAACTGCCAGTTTCACACAGTGACTCCCCACCCTTTGAAAATCATCCTGCATTTATTGTCTGAGGGTGGCAGCCAATGGTTTCCAATGTTCCAGGGAAAGCACATTTACGCAAAGCCATCGTTTACCACGAGGAGGCTCTGAGGGTCTGCGGGCTGTGCAAGAAGCTTCGGAACATCGATGTTCTCCAGGAGGTTCTGACAGCTGCCCATAAGCGGTCACTTCTCAAATATGCTCAGCAAGAGACAGAAGATGACTTTCTAAGTCTAATCCAGGCTCCAGATGTCCTTCGTAAGTGTACACAGCCAGAAATAAAGGATATCTGACCACACGTGGATATGCTTTCCTGGGACATGCCTTCAATGTGTATATATGGATATATGTATAATATGCATCCATAAATAACATATAAGTATGTACTGTACCTTTGTAGAGTTCAAATTCCTTACATGTTTCCTCAGTCACAGATACATTTTGTTACAGTTGCTTTGCAGTGTTTGTCTCAGACAACGCTGTTTTCTGGGATAGGGAACAGTGGTGGTTAGTTTGAATTCAGCTTTTTTTGGTGAATGCCTTGAGAACTAGAAAAAATGGGAGAACTTTAAAAGTTAAAATCATATGGGGGAAAACCAATAGCTGTTTCCTGAAGCACAGGTCTTGTACTAGTTTAGGTTGTTAACTCAATTTGGCTGCTGTTGGTGTTTTCTACCTTAGTCCAGCTCATACAACTTTTTCCTTTTTGGAAGCAGTAGGAAAGTAGGAGTGCTGTCTTTAAATAAGTAAGAAAAGTAAATTAAAGAGGGGAACAGCATAGTTTAGGTGGATTTTTTTAAATTTTTCTGTGTTGATATTAATGAGCTCTGAAGATATTTTAAGGTGATTCAGATATTTGTCTTACAGATTTCCACAAAAACTAGTTTTCCTACAGCCTGGCAAGAATTTAGGAGACATTTCTATCTAGCTTGGAATGCAAGAAAAATATTTTTTTATGTCTTTTAATTAATAGTTGAGAGAAAATTAATTTTCTTTTCTTTTTGTTTTAGCTAAAACAGAGCATAAAATAGAAACAATTGCTCCTCAGTTTTCCAAGGTGAAAGTTAAAGACTTCTTCCACAAGCTGGTATGTAACATGCTAATGCTGACCAACCATTTTGATAGCAAGTATAAATTCACTCTAACATGAGGAAAGGGACACAAGTATTTTAGCCTGACAAAATGATCCTGTAGTAACTGTTTTTTTACTCTTTATTGGAGAGATCATTCCTAGCTTTAGAGGGATAAGTCAGCTTGAGACTAGCAAAGAATAAAAGTGTAATTTGTATATGGCTTCCACAGCACTCAGTCTTGATAACCTTCATAAAAATCTCATGAAGCCTTAATAAATAATTGCACACAACTTAAAGGTTGTAATACTTGGAAATGGGAATGCAGAATGTGGGACTTGTATGTATCAGAGTTTCAGGTGGCTTTGTGTGTGTCAGTAAGCAAAAGGAACTGGGAGTTCTGATAGGATCAGAGTATGAATCAGTTGATCCCCTCCAAAATGCAGTAACACAGGATCTTAGAGCCTGCTGCAGCCAAAAGATGCTGCACACCTTAACAGAGATCCTGGAACAACTTGGTAGTTGTGTTTATCCTACTCTGTTTGAAGTATCACCTGAACAGTCATAAAGGAGGACTTAGCACTTTGTGGGGAGCAGCTGGAAGTTACCCTGAGTAAAATCTACACAGGATGAGCTTTAAAGCATTAAAACAGGATAAATGCTTACTTAGGAGTGCCAGCAAACCGTGTTGTGCCTGTGCCATGTTCCCTGCAGGGCCCACTGACAGTGTTCTCAGCCAAGCAGAGATGGACAGCTCCACGGACCATCCGCATCCCCCAGGAAGCAGGAGGGCTCGGATTCCACCTGAAAGGAGGTTCACCAGCACAGATTTATTGTCTTGATCCAGTTTGTCCTGCAGCAGTAAGTACATTGGTTCCATATCAACAATTTCTTTGCAGTCTGTGGTATAGCCATACTTTAAATGTAACTTTAGCTTGTTCACACTGGTGTATGGAGTGTTCACCGAGTTCTCTGTGTCAGTTCATGGAATCTGAACACATTTTTAGTGCTATATACACTGTAGATTAAGTTAGAGCATCTGTATCCGTGACACCACATGAAACTAGAGTTAATTTCTTATTCTGTTTGCCCTTAGAAGTTATAAAGTCACCAGTAAGAAAAGCAAAGGTTACTTCCTGTTTAATTCAGGAAGTTAGAAGGGATAAATGGTTTAAAAAGTAGCAACAAGAATAAGGATGAGGGTCAGGAAGGGAAGGCAAGAAGGTGTGTGCCCAAGGAAAGAGGGGAAAAAGCATTTTATTGGCTTGTCATCTGTTGTTCTTTCAGGGGGAAAATCCAAGGCATAGAGCTGCATGTAGAAATGAGCACAGTGTAGCTATAGAAAAGGCAGAAGCAACCACAGAAGTACAAATAAGAATAACAAAGAAGTAAACACAGCAGAAAATATCTCATGGGGGATGATGAGGTAGCAAAAACCAGGTTTCATTTACTTAAGGAGAAAAGCCAAAAGGATGTAAAAAGAGCCAACATTTTCATACACCAGAATCACATTTATCAGTGGTAACTCAATAGGTAGTTTCTGTACTTGAAAAAGTTGCACATGTCTGGCTAGACAGTGGGTTTGTAGCATCTAGGAGGGAAATGACTTTAGGGAAGATCTGTATGATGAGAAAAATACATCTTAAAATGCAGTGTAATAACCCATGCACAATTTCTTGACAGTCAATGGGCCTAAAAGAAGGTGACTACATTGTTTCAGTTGGTGGTGTGGATTGCAAGTGGCTTGGAGTGAATGAGGTGCTGGAAAAATTGAGAAGCGTGGGAGAGCAGCCCGTGGAGATCGAGGTTGTCAGTTGCCAGGATACAGCAGCATCATTGGTATGTCATGAGGCAAATATGTTTGGCACATTGGATGTGTGAGAGTTTTTTTACTTTACAGTTCCTGATTAATGTTTACTTTCATGTAGTCAGACATCCCCCTCTACCAGTGAATATATAAAGCCTTGAGGCATGTGTTCAGTTTTAAACAATCTGTTTAAATCATTGCGACCTGGCAAGCTAAAGTAGTCTGTGTGGTGGGTTTTTTGTACTGGAGCTACTTAGATTAATTGCATTATACATTTCAAGGCATAGTTTATTTTCTCTAACTTCTCCCAGAGGATGAAAGTATTACCCTGCTCAGCATTTGAAAAGCCACAATGAAACAATTATGAAATGAAATAGAATATCCAAGACCACATGCTTATTTTCTGTGCACTGTTAACATAAATGATCTGTGACTTTTGTTATAGGTCATGGATTAATTTATGTATTTCTTATTTTGGTGGACTTTAATTGTCTAGTCAGTTACTAAGCTGCTGCAGAAGCTTTAGACCAAGGGAAAGTGATCACAAGATTAAAAAATGTTAAGCTCTAAATAACTTAGTTGATGTGTGAAAGAACCTGTAGTTCAGCTAAATCCACTGCTTCATGTTTCTGACATTCCCTGGCAAGCTGAGGCACTCAAGTAGTGTTGCCTTAGAAGCTATCAAGGTGCCCTTAGTGCTCTTAGGTTCCCTTACTTTGTTTAACAATTTGCTTTTCCTCATTGAAAATAAGGAA
The DNA here is from genome assembly GCA_035041345.1 of Poliocrania exsul. Taxonomy (NCBI): domain Eukaryota; kingdom Metazoa; phylum Chordata; class Aves; order Passeriformes; family Thamnophilidae; genus Poliocrania; species Poliocrania exsul. Next base: position 2,964,317 of record JAWWLZ010000022.1, read on the forward strand.
TTACACACCTACCATTCCAAGCTGCAACTGGAAACAAAAGGCCAGAATGTAATCAAATTGCTGCAGGGCCCAGCTAAGATTAGACACAGAGCCTGTGCAAGGCACACACTGTGCCTTGCAGGTATTGCACAAGAATGTCCTACAGCAGCTCTTGTTGTCATAGTTGTGATCAACACAGAACAAGTCCAGAGACAGCAGAAAGACTCCCCTTCAGATCTGTGCAAGAACTACATTCTAAGCTTTGCAGAGCTTAGTGTACATGTTACAGTTATGCTGGAAGCAAGGAAATGCTTCATGACCCATGAAAAGACTCCCAAGTTCCTTCATGCTTTGCAGGGCATATCCTTGAGTCTGTACATGCAAAATCCCAGGATCCCAGCACTGCCAAGGGCTCAGTTGGCAATGCCATTAGCACAGTGAGCTGCAGTCTGCCCTGCAATGTTTGCACAGGAACCTTTTGTTACTGTAAAATTATGACCCATTTTGGGTGACTGACTCTTACAATGCTCCTCTTTTTCCTACAGCACAGCAAGAGTGCCACATACTCGATGGGAATGCAGAAGACATACTCTTTAATCTGTTTAGCCATGGATGAGGATAAAATTGATCAGACCAAGAAAGCGCCACTGAAACTCCCTTTTCTAAGCTGGGGAACTAAAAACAGACAGAAAGCTGCAAGCACCCTCTGCCTTCCCTCAGCTGTGGCTGGAAGTTCTCAGACTAAGAAGAAGCTTTCTCCCTTCACGCTTCTGAATTCAGAAAGTTCATTGTACTGAATCTTTTGGAAGGATCTGTTAATGTGACACTTTTGTTAAAAATGTATATAAAAATACCGATCAATTTTATCTTTATATATGTGTGTATAAACTCAGACAAATACCCTTGACTTCATTTGCTGTCATTGAGACACTTCAAAGGTCAGAGACTGGCAAGAACTGTAAAACTGAAGTATTTGAAGGTTAGCATGAAGTGGTTTGGGAGGTATGCAATAGATTGAATTGTTTACAGGAGGACTGGATTCCTTTGGATCCAAAAGACAGTTATCATGACTAACTTTATTACAACTATGCTAGATGGGAGTTATTTATTACAAACTTGATGCTGCATGCAAGACAATAAGGGACACATTAAAGGATGATTTTGCTCCTAAAGTTTAGAGTCAAGAATAAATCACTTAACACTACTTTAAAGAATTATCTTAACAAACCACAAGTGAGAGAGAACAGTGTTATTCAGAGAAACCAGCCTTGTGCCATGGGTGGTGTCTCAGCAGTGTGGGGTTTATGCAGACACTTGTTCCTGAGAGTACTGGGTGTGTTCTACTGAACAGGTAGAGATGAGAAGGCTTAAAATGTGAAGTATCTTCTGAACTCCAAAAGGCTTTTTACTCTACTCTTTTTCTGTCCTAGGTTACATTTTAAATGCCTCCTGATTCAATTGTTAAAAACAGGCTTTATTCCAAACGTTATTTAACCTACTTACTTAAGACTTGTGTCTTATTTGTCTTGATACAATGGATAGCTGTGAAACAAATCTCAAAACAGACATATTATATTGATCAAGAGCATATAAATTGCAGTGATGCTTTAACATATGAAGAAAAAAGTACTTGTGCTAAAGTGGCAGAGTATTTATTTACTATCATATCAAGCAAAAAAAACCACCCCAAAATCCTTCTGCCCTTGGAAAAAATCATGAGCAAGCTATACATATATAGTGAGGAGGGAAACAAAAAAATAACTGGTGAGCATTTCTTTGAGATTCTTCTATTTTTCTGAAATTTTTGAAAATTGCTAACACTGTAGTGTTAGTTAACATTGCCATCTACAGAGTAGATATATGCTGTTTGATACTCAAAACTTAAATAAGGGGAAGGTTTGCATCTTGGTGTAAACTTTAAAGTTGTCCTTTATTTTTAGTTTCTTAATGTAATAGGTGTAAATATTTTGATGACACTTATTTAAGAATAAAAATCAGATGCTACCATTTAGTAGAAGCGTTTACTGTTGCTGTACCTCTTGTGTGTTTCTGTAATGTTGCTTACAAAGATCTAAGAAACTTTCTTAAAAGTTTATATTGCACAATACAAGAACTTTAGAGTTTAAAACTGGCTTCCTTACAAAGAGCATTAACATATTTCTAGAGTTTCCCTATAAAGGTTACATGAAAAACTTGGTAGTTACTCTCCATATTTGTAGTTGTGCTTCTTTTATACCCCCCCAAGCAGCGTGGCTGACATGGATGTCCCTGCCACGCAGAATTCCTTACACAAGAGATTTACTTTGCACTTGTGGCTGAAATTACTATCCAAGAAACAACATCTTTGGCAAAGTCACACTATCCCCCTTCCAGCTCTTCATTTCTCTGAATCCACTATGAGAGTCTTCCTGTAAGTTTTTCCCCTCTTAGCTGCAGGATTAACTGCCTTGCCCTTCCCATCATCACAGTTGTTCATCCTTGAGCAAAGGTTGGGGTTGTCTTAAATTTAAAACACCCCTCAATTAAAGTCAAAACTTCTGGTTTCTGTCAACCAGCTAAAGACTCCTACCCTGAGTGGTAGCCAACAGCTAATTAACTTACAGTGAAATTAGTCTGTGCTTTATGTTCTTGCTCACACCACAGGAGGATTTGCAACAAACATCAATCCACAAGGATGTACAAGACTACTATAAAGCCCTAAAAAAATAAAGTTTGCAATAGTAGTTCAGCCTGTACCTCTGTTAGTACTAGTTGTTGTTATTCAACTGAACTCTAATGCAGTGAGCAGATGGCCTTTTGATGCAGTAAAAAAAGATTTGCCTTGCAACATAATAGCCACATGCAAAAAAAAAAAAAAAGTAATATCTTTTTCTGTACTTCTGGAAATTCTGATGTTTATTATTCTAAATGAAATATTTATGTGTAAGTTATAGATATATTGATTCCATCCTTGGGATGAAAATACAAATAACAGGCCTATCTGCTGCCCATTATAACTAACCAGGGTACGAGGTTTGTTACAGAGCGAGGCTCCCTCAAAAGGCAGGTGAAAATTCTACTCAGCTGCTTCCTGCTGTAAACCAAACCCCAAGGAGTATGAAAGATGCTTTTTACACAATTCCTCAATAGATACATAAAGAAAAAGGCAATTTCATCCTTAGAAAATAGGATAAGAATATAATTTAAAATTAAAATGTAAGATGTCAGGAAAACCAAACCAGAACAGTTTCATACCAGAACAGTATGAAACAGGAATTTTGGTCAAAGCCTCCCCTGTTATTTTCTTTACAGTGTAAATTATAGTATAATTAACATTAAAGTTATAACTGTCAAAGTATATTGTAATTTATTATTAGTATCCTAACCTATATGCACAAGGACAACATGAATTAACCAAGATTTTGGATATCAGACACAAGGGAATTAATTTGATACCACCCTGTGAACTGGGAAAGGAACCAGAGAAATAAGTTAGTGTAAAGTCAAGGGACTTTCCAAAGGAACTCCATGAAATTGTAAATCAAAAATACTACTATAAAACAACCTCTGCTAACTTTTTTCAAGCACTGTAACTCAAATTTCCAGTTACTGAGAAGGTAACACTGTGCACAAGGTGTTCTTCTGGAAGACAAAATTGAGCTTTTCAATTTTTTTCTATGGATGCTGAGAAAGACAGCTGGCTGGGTTTTGTTCCAGATAGATGCAAAGCACTTTGCAGCCCTCTTTTTGAGGCAATTTTCACAGCTCAATCTCCACAAGCAGAGCAGCTGTAAAGAAAAACAGCAGCAGAGCCTGGACAATTAGTCAGTATCCTCCAGTTGTTGCCAAGCATGATTATAAAAACTACCACAATACATGATTATCAAACCCAAAATTTTGTAATTCACAAGAAAACCAAACATACAGAAAGCCTTTATTTTGCACAATAGCACTACACACGCATGTCAGGAAGATAAAAAGGTATAAATTTGTTGTGCTGCTGTTTGTCCAACCACCTGCTCCAGCTCGCTGAGGGACGCGTTACAAAGGCGGTGGAGGCTTCCGAAGTGCTCCAGGAGAAGCAGCGCTTTTGTTTTCCCGACCCCCGGGATGTGCTGCACTGCCTGGAACGCCGCTGGCTCTGCCTGCGGAGGGCGCTGCTGGCGCAGGAAGGGGTTGGTGCCGTGCTCCCTGCTCTGCTCCCGCACCTGCGGCCAAACACAGCCGTCAGTGACACCCCAGCGCCGCTGCGGGAGCTCCGCTTTCCGCGGCTACAGTCGCTGCTTTCATCTCTAAACTGTTCAGTGCAGTCACTGGGAAGTTTTATAAACCAGCCCCCTCCTTATGTGTGCCCTTATTATGGGTTTTGATGCAGTTCCTCAAAGTCTCACTGGGAAACAGTTTCTTAATAGCAACCCCAAATGAGAACAATTATTTTTGTCATCTTTTTGATGCAGAGAAAGGATAAAGAGAAACAACACAAGAACAGTTTCCTCAGCCTTAGAGAAAGCAAAACCTCAGGTTGGTTTTGACAGAGAACTTAAGTGAGGTTTGCCTGATGTCATCTAGTGGCACCTCAGTGCAAGGTCCCATGGAAAAATATCCAGGATCACACTCTTCAACCTTTTTTCCTTGTTTTCTTTGTTCCCAACTGAGCCCTCTTCCCACTGAACGAAACTACCACCCCACTGCTGCAGGATATTCATTCCTTATGCTCACACAATGTTGTGCTCCTTAAGATCCCAGGTATTCTTTCTGAAATGAGTGATGGTTGAGACCCACCTGCTCTCCCACCTGTCCCACATTTCAATAAATACTTGCCCACTAACACAGGAACTCACCAGCTGAGTAATAAGCTGAGAAGCTTCTCCTTGATTTGCCACAGGAAGCAACACCATTCCAAGTTCGAGTACCACAAACTTTTGTACTGCTGAGAAGTACTGGGCACTTATCTGCGTTTTCTCTACAATTACAAGTCCCCTAAGATTGCTGGCCTGCATTGAAAGGGAAAAAAAGAAGAAAAGATCTTGTTAATGACAAGCTGATTCAAGGTAACAGTGAAATTCTTTCAAGTATGAGATGCCTGATAGCAAATCAGAGGAAGAACATCAGTTGCAGCAACATTCCTGAGGTTTAATGCAGCACCATCACAGCTTCAGAATTTTTCAGTTTTCAGGTGGAAATTATCTCAAAAGTTTAGCTCCACTAGAATTTAAAAATAACACAAGGAAAATGTTTTCAGAAGCATGGAATAAACAAATATCAATTGAAAACTTTCATCTTTATTTAGCACTTACATTTCTAAACCTAACCAGTCTTCGTTTGAATTCATCCCCTGCAACCAAATCTGCTTCAGAAATGTATAAAATGCAAGTTCTGTTTGAAAGATGAAAGTCCACCAGTCCCAAACCATCTTCAAAGATGAGTCGAACTTTCCCTTAAGGTGAGATTGTTAGAACAGAAAGTACAGGAGTTAACAAAGTTATAACAATTTACTGCACAGCACAACATCCCTCATGTGTCAGTAATTCTGGTCACTTCACAATGAAATTTGTATTCTTTGAAAGCCTTTCTTCTCCTCAAGGAAAACTGAGCCAAGCAATCCAAAGCATTGTGTGATGCCTTCAGTAATGCCAATTAACAGCACGTCCCAACTACAGATTTGTAAGTGCTGTAACTGCTCAGTAAACTCTGAACTTGAACAGAACTCTCAGATGCTTTTCTGGAAGGATCATCCTAATCTAGTTTGCTGTGCCAACAGCTGATAGCACAGTGTCAGTGTCCATGTAAATTCCAGGGAGTCCAGGGGAGATGCAGATCCACAAACCCCCCAACAGCAGATTCTGCTGCTTCTCCACAGTGCTCTGTAACCATGAGAACGTGACAGGGCTGATCACACAGGTACCAGACAGACAAACAGGATTTTTCAGCCTCTTAACATGGTCTGCACCACAAACATGGTACCAATCAGGCACAGAGTAAAACAGTTCAGTTCTGGGCCCCTCAGCTCAGGAAAGATCTTGAGGGGCTGGAGCGGGGCCAGAGAAGAGCAACGAGGCTGGA
>JAWWLZ010000022.1:2984131-3000185 GCA_035041345.1 Poliocrania exsul
CATCCCTGGAGGTTTTTCAGCTGAGCTTGGCTGTGGCACTGAGTGCCATGATCTGGTAAAGGGACTGGAGTTGGCCCGAGGGTTGGACTTGATGATCTTGGAGGTCTTTTCCAACCCAATTGATTCTCTGATTCTATGAATATTTCTGATGGTAGGAATGGCCAAGGGTCCACCAGTAGCCCATGAATTTCTGGCAAGGAGAAGTCAAATAGTCTGTGACATTGAATGCATTTGTAATATGTAAAGGATTTCTCCTTGAAATGCTAATCAGATCTTACATTTTCCTTCCTTATTGTTGTTCGAGCTGTACAGAATAGGAAACCCTCCTGCTCTGTCTTTCTAGCCATAATAGCCAGTAATCACATACGTATGTATTTAGTTCTAAAAATGCAGGTTTGAGAATGTAAAAATTCCTTTCCCACTTACTAATGAATCTAGGATAATTTTTTTATTAGCAGTGTTCACTGTAGTGTTTCAGTTTTGTTTTGTATTCCTTTGCATCCACATTCTGCTGTTATAGTTACACATCAGTTAGAGCTGCTTTTTAGAGAAGTGTTTCCTTTCCAAAGCTTGCTCCTGACATGGTGCTGTGAAGTGTTTCTGCCATCCATGCATCTCATCTGCATCTCATCTGCATGTGGTGCTCTGCATGCTTGTATAAGTTCTGCACTTTTGTCTGCAAGTCATGTGTGAAACCCCTTAACAGCTTTTAAAACTATAGCAGGAGATGTAAAAATGACACATGAGATTTGTTTATAATTAATTTATATTTATAGATTTTTAAATTTTCTTTTAAGTTGGATGTGAAGTATTTGTCACCTCTTCTGTTGGCATATGAGGACAGAATAAGAGAAAAGGAAGATTTTATTCTTGAGCATGAGGTAAGTTGCCATTTAAAGAAAATACACAGTAAAGTGGAAATAAATTACTGAATTTCCAGAATGCAGTTTTTTAAATACATATTTTAAGGATCTACAACTTGAAAAAATGTGGCACAAATCAAATATTAGCATTATTTTAATTAGGATGAAACAATTTAGAAATAAAACATGCAAATCTGAATTAGAGATGAGAGAGTAGTGAGATAAAATGCTATTAAGGCAAAAACTGGAAAGCACCCAAACATGTATCCTTACAAAGATTTTTGTTGATGTAAAAAGTAAAACAAAATACTTACCTCTAAAGAATTTTATGTGAAATCTTTTGTCTTCCAGGAGGATATGAAGAATTTTAAAGCACGAGTTGAAGAGTTGGTGAAGGAGAATGAAGACCTGCATGAGCAATTAAATAAAAATAACTCTATTACCCCTACAGAATGGCAAGTTATATTACTAGAAATTAATTTAAAGTTACTAATTATTTTGCTTATTGCATGCAAACTTTTAAGATTACAGATTTCAAGGAAGATTATTTTCCCTTCAAGCAGATTTTTTTGCTGAAGAGTTAACAGAGTCACAATGTCTGGATGGAACAGTGCTGATCTGCAATGCCTGGAATAAATTTGGAGTAAAGATTAAATATGAATGTGCAGTTTGCACCTGAAGCCCATATAATTCTGTCCCAGATGTTGCAGGTTTGATACTTTTAGTGTGCCAATGACATCAGTTTTCTACTAATATAAAATGGCAATGGAATGTGGCATTAGAAGAGTTTGAAGCTGTAGTTGTGGGACTCAGGGCAGTGTTACTAGAACAATACCTGGGTATTTATTCACCACAAACAAACAAAGTGGAAATTGGAAGAGAATTCCTAACCAGAGCAGTGGGTTCTGGAGCATTCCCTGTGAGTGACCATCAAAATTCTTGCTGCCTCCTTGGCACAGGAGGTGTCTGTGTGGGAGGGCTCAGAGGGCACAGGGTCTGCATGGGGAGCACTTGGACTCCAGCTGTCTCTGCCAGTCTGAAGTGTTTCTGCAGGCTCACCCAACAGCACAGACTGACTCTCAGTGGGGGCTTCCTCCAGGCTGAATTGCAGGTGTTGGTTCTTTAGAGGTTTGTTAAGTAGGTTATAAAAGTATCAAAAGTATCACACAGCTTCTTTATTATTAAAATACTCTGGATATGTATTTGTATCCTTGGCTGCTTATATACTGTCCCCACATTTCAAAACGTTCCTTGTAAAGGTGTTTCAGCTTCTTAAATATTAATTTTTAACACCTTTGCTTTTAGTTTTACCTCTCTGCAAAAAGAATGAGAGAAGGTCATGACTCTCTGAGATATTCCAGGCTCTCTGTAGACTGGGAGCTGTTTTTTGAGGTTGGGTTCAGCCAGGCAGGGAAGCAATACCACCTACCAAGCTTTGGCTCTGTACCTTCAGTGGCTCTTCACACTCAATCTTGTGCAGTGCTCCTTTATTTGTATTGACATAACCACTCACAGGAATGCACTTTCAGCCATGTAAAGGAGTTGGTCTTCATTAATCCCTTTTGTGTAGCACTTTTTCAAGTTTTATTTCACAACAGAGCTGTGTGGTGTCAGGCATAGCTGGGGCTGAGGGTGTAGCTTGGTAGCTCATAGCCATTAACTGTTTGGTAACTGGCTGGTAGCCATTTATTCCCTTCTCCTTCTGCCCATTGCAGTAAATGTCACACTAAATTAAAGAAGTCAGCTGAACTTACAAGCTTCTGTACACAGAGGTTTTCAGGGATGCAAGTGTTGACTTCCATTTCTGTGTTTGCAAAACTCTTCTGTTTATATTTTTCAGCTGATGTTTATTAGCTTATATTTCAGCTTAAATTTCAGTCAGAATATGGTTTGATGGGAGGGGAAATTGTCACTGTCTAGATCTGTGCACAATAAGATGCATTTTTATGTAGGTCAGGCCACACATGAACAAAGCAGATACACACTGTGTTCCTGTCACCAGAAATCCTTGGGAACAGCCCATTTTGCTACCCTTTGTTTGGGCTTGGGCTGCTCTTGCTGATTGATGACAATTGTTCAGTTTAAATTCATGTGGCATCGTCTGACACTTGTACTGCATTTCTACTTCCATTTTGGCTAATACTTCTCAACTTTTGAAGCTCTTACTATAACAGCAAATAGTTTCTTAAGCTTTTTTAAACATCAGAAAGCATAGTATTGTTTTTCTTAAAAGCTAAATTAACTCTCTGCTTTTTAACTTATATCAAGTTCTCTGCTTGGGATAGTTCATTTTAAATGCCCATCTTCCTTACAGGCCCATAAAGTTCACTGGCAGCATTTTTCTAGAGATCAAAGCCAAGTGAATCCAAATGCTATCCAAGAATTTATTACATGTTTTGAAAACAAATCTGTTTCAGTCACTGGTTACAAAGCTGTCTCCAAATCATCTTGCACTGTTGTGTATTCTCTTATATGGGAAAATCCTGAGGGAGCTGGGCCTGTAGTGCCTGGAGGAGAGGAGGTTCAGGGCAGGTCCCATCCCTGGGAATCAGTGCCTGAGAGGGGCTGGCTCTTTGCACTGCTGCCCTGTGACATGACAGGAGGTGCCAGGCACAAACTGAAACACAGGCGGTTCCCTCTCAACATAAGGAAATAGTTGCCACTGTGAGCACTCTAGCAGGCTGTCCAGAGGCTGTGGAGTCTCCATGCCATCTCCTTGGAGTCTCCATGCCATGCATGGGACGTCCTTCAAGCCTTCCAGACCTGGTCCTGGACAGCAGGCTGTAGGTGCAGGGTTGGACCAGATGAGCTCCTGAGGTTGAAGATCCCATCAAACCTTATCCATTCTATGATGCAAAATGCTAATTCACACATACTGATTTTTCCTTCTTTCTATAGGCAATTTTTGTTTTTGTTAGTCAGGAGTTTTAAACATTATTTGAAAGAAATGACATTTTTGTGGTTGTGAGTTGATGTCTGCTGTAAGCTTAGCTTAGGTCCCGACGTGGCCTTCAATGAGGCTTTTTCATTTGTTCTTTAAAGAGGTTCAAATACAACTTGATAAGTTTACACTGTTGAAAGTCTGTTAACATTTGAAGTATATTTTATTGACAAGCTGGTTGTCATTGCAGGCAGCAGCTGCAAACTCAGGCCAAGCTGGTCTTGGAAGAAAATGGACTGTTGATGGAACAACTTGAAATCCAACAAGCTAAAGCAAAGGACAGTCACAGACAGCATGTTCAAGAAGGTAAAGTGCTTGAGTTGCTAGTCATTTGAGCTGCACTGAAGGTGGTACTGCAGGTTTGGGGTTTTTTTTGTTTTGGCAGGTTTGGGAGGTTTTGGTTTTCTTTGGTTGGGGTCTTTTGGCAACTTTATATATGCCTAAAAACCGTGGCTGAATGTAGGTAACAGTAATATGAGATCAAATTCTGGATGTCAACTGATACTAAAACAGAATGTCTGTATCAGCCATTGCCACTATACAACATACTCCATTTTGACTGACTTCTGAAAAAGTGACAGGAATTGTTAACTATCAATACATTCATTTTTGTAATTTAAGAGCACTTTAAATTGAATTGGAATTTTTCAGAGTAAAATGATAGCTCAATGATCCTGTAGTTCTGAAAAGAAAGAGTCTTGAAGTTTCATCATTTTACCAAAACAAGCTACTTGAGACAGCAAAACAGAAAATCCAAACTCTTAAAATACCAACAAACTGACAAATTCACTGTTACATAATGCTGTGAACAACTAGGAATTACCATATTAATGGTTTAGTTGGAGTTTCATTAGGTGATTGAATTAGTTGTGTTATACCCAGTTGGCTTTCTTTTTTTCCCTCCCAAAAGCTTCAAAGTTGACCAAACAAATAGTAATCTTAGAAGGTAAGAAACAGAGTCAAGAAGAAGAGATAGGAGAGTACAAGAAGAAATTAGAAGCTTTGTATTCTACTTGTGAAGATCTGAAAGCCAAAGTGGATAGCAGAATAGCAGCAGAGGAGCACTTGGCTGTGGTGAATGATTTAAACAGGTATGAATTTACATCTGGTGCATGGAGAAACAATTCTGCAAAGCATGGACATGAACAGAGCTGCACACACAGCACTCTGGGCAGGAGGCCAGTGGAAACCTCTGCTGCTAATCCAGGCAGGTAACTGCCAAGGAGCAAAGAAAGGGAAAGAAGGATTTCAAAAATATTGTCTTGGTTGTTAGAGACATTTAAATGTACAGAAGGAAATCTCAGATCTAGAGACATGGGTAGAAGTGTTCCTGCCATAGAGTACGTACTGCTATAATGGTGGTGTTTGAAATAGCAGAAGAGAAGGCATTAAACTTATCATTTTTGTCAAAATATTTATTTCTATCAATACACAGTTATTCTTTTGTTTCCATCTTTGGGAGCATGTCTAAAGGATCCTGAAATTCTAAACTAGAAGTTCTGAGTTTCTCCTGTCTTTCCAATATAGAAATAACACAAAACAGCACAACTGAGAAGTGCTGTCAAGCAGCACAGTCTGCAGAGTTATGTTTCCCAGAAGACATTCTGTAAATTTGTTTGCTTTCAAACCTTTGGATAGTGCAAGTTACTGTTTTGTGGTACAGTGCTGTGCTGGGAAGTTCTCAGACCTTGTATTTTGGCATTGTTACTAATTTCTTTGGGAAAAAAAAAGAAAGGGAATACATCTGGGCTATGTGTTTTTGTCATTTAAATAAGGTGCAGTCAGGCTCTCAGGCAACCAACAGTAGGACAAGAGGGCACAGCTTAAGCTCTGCCAGGGGAGGTTTAGGTTGGGTAACAGGAAGAAATTCTTTACAGAGAGAGTGGTCAGGCATTGGAGTGGCCTGCCCAGAGAGGGGGTGGATTCTCCAGCCCTGGAGGTTTTTAAGGTGAGACTGGACGTGGCACTGAATGCCATGATCTGGTGATCAGAGTGGGGTTGAATCAAGGATTGGACTTGATGATCTCAGAGGTCTCTTCCAACCCAACTGATTCTATGATTCTATGGTTCAAATAATTATTTAAATAATTTATTCATGCCTTGAGAATGTAATACCTCTCTGATGTCACCACTGAACATGAAACATTCTCAGTGTATCTTTTTCATAGCTTTACCAGGAGTGTCTTCCTGTAGTTCAGCTTTTCAGTGAAGTGGGTCTGTACATGCCCTCTGTTTTTGCTGTTGGTTTCTGCAGGCGTTTAAATCAGGAACAGGAGAAACAGCGCCGGGAGGTGGAGGATGTGCTGGGAAAGGTGGCAGCACTGCAGGCTGAAAACAAGAAACTGCTCCTGGAGAGAAATAACTTCCTGGCTGACAAGAAGATCCTGGAAACTGAAATGGAAATGACACAAAAGACAAACAGGTCACATCAGTCTCATTTCTTGGATAGAAATACTTGTGTTTCTTAAAGTGACAGCAGAAATGTCAGTAAAATTGTCTGACTTCCCATAATGTGTATTTTCTACCTTCTGCAGAAAAAACATGTTTCCTAAACATATCCTTGTCACATCCAAAGCCCTGGCTTTCAAGTTTTGCTAACCTTTGTATGTTTTCATGCTCACTTTTCTGTGTCTGCATGCACATTAATCATATTTCTGTAATGTAGTGGTTAGTAGTATGTGTAGTAATTAGCTAAGCAATTAATCATTTGTGTACTCAGCTGGAAATAAGGCCTTACACTATTGCAAACCTTCTCATGCACCCAGTTGGTTCAGAGATGGGCTCACAATAGTTTAAAAAGTAAAAACAATATTATTGTTATATTTCTTAAGAAATATGAGTTTGTAGCCATTGCACAAACTGTTCTTTTGAATCGTTGTTGTTGTTATTCTGACAACATATTGTAAAGAAAAACACGATACTTTTGGCACTGCAAATATTGTGAGCCAGTGCATTTGAACAGTATGTTTGATTGTTTCAGACTTGTATGTGTTGATTTGCACATGTGATGCAGGTTTTTTAATGCCATTATTAATTCCCAATCTGAAGATTTTCCTTTTTCTGTTAATTTTGTAGGCGACTAACGAAGAAAATAGGTCATTTGCAACTGCAGCTGGAGGAGGTAATGGAAAAAGAAGTTACAGCCCATCACTATCTAACAAACCTTATTGGCCTGGTGGAGAAGATAGCTCAGGAACGTGATCATCTTGTATTTTTGGTAATTACCTTTAAATAATTATTATTAATTTATATTTCACACAATTATCATCCTACTGGCACAACTTACTGTGAATTTGAATTATCAAAAGCTACAATTTCAGTTTAAGGATGTAGCTGTTTAAGTAGACTTTAGCAAACAGGATGGGAGTAGCAAAAGAAGTGTGGCTAAAAGCAACTGTCCTTATTTCTGCAGTTAACATAATTAAGCCTTAATTCACATTAGGGATTGCAATGGTATATATCAAGCTTAAAAGACTTTTAAAACTAATTTTAGAGATTGATGTTGAGCTCTATGTATTTAAAAATAATCATCAAATGTTATTACATATTTCTGAATCTGAAGGTAAGCTATTATCCTTGAAGTGATGTATATGGACCTTCTCCTGTGGATGCACATGGGTGTTACTGCTGCTTATTGGTTAGCAGTCATTTTGACAGGCTAATTGAGAGTTTTGGAACAACTTCTGTTCCGTGGAAGTGTCTGGCATGGAGGTTACTGGGTTTTTCATAAGCACATTTTGTGTCCTTTACAAGATCTTGGACACAATTTCAATTTTACATACTGATATGATACTCTGTCTTCAAATTTGTCCTGAAACTGTTTCACAAAACTATGTTAAAGCTTCTTTTACATCTGTTGTTCAAGTAGTATTCTCACTGAGGGTTAAAAAAAAGTCTGTAGTAATCACCTCTCCACAAAAATAAAGGGATAATCTTAAACTTACTATTTCCAGGAACAGTGACAGCCTAAAACAGAGCAGCAACAAATTTGTTTAAATCAATTCTGATAGTGGAACAGTGATGATGAACTGTAATCCTGAGTTAGCAGCTGTCAAAATGACTCTTTTATTGTACTGTATGGTCCAGCTACCTCACAGTAAATCAGGCTGTCACTTCCTGAGCAGAAGTGCACAGACTCCAGCAGTGCCAGTTAATTTTGACTTCTCTGAAAGGAGATGTGTCTCTGCAGTGATGTGGGTAGTTCAAGGTGGCCAGACATTGCTGATTCTAAAAGCTACTTATTTCTCTTTTGAAAGCTTTCAGTAGATTTAACAGTTGAAGCCTCCTACAGTTTTGCAGTCATTTCATTGCTCATAGCTTATGCATTTTTGTTTGGTTTACTTTTGATATCTGGGAGTGTAGTGCCTGTGAAACAGTGAAAAGTCATAAGACAGAAAGGTTTTATGACACAAATGTGAGAGTCCTTGCCTGAACCCTGCCCATTTCAAGGGCTCTTTTGAGGGCAGGCTGTTAATCTGACCCAAAGGATGAGCCTCGTGCACACAAATGGGATCCCTCTGTATACAAACATATATCTGTAGAAGAATACACAGAATTGGTTGAGTTTATTACTGATTTTTATTATTCCTTTCAGAATAATGCTGTTTCATAATATTCACAGTCAGTTGACAATTATTAATCAGCCATTAAAGAATAATATTTAGGGCTCATTTTCCATGTTGGTTCTTCAGACTATTGGAGCTCAAAATGGGGTTGCTGTGTCTTCCTCAGTGGATGCATTTTGTCTGCCCTGTCTAATGTGATGATGACATGTAGTTGTGTACACTGTATGGTTGCAGGCCACAAGTTTGGAAAATGAGAAGCAGGGTGTCCTCAACAAAATGATAGAAGGCAGCCTACGCTTAGGAAGATTGGAAGAAAAAGTTAAGGTAAGCTGTGTTTCTAAGCTAAATATTTATGGTGAACATTTTGGGGTTTTTTAATGAGAAAAGTCAATAGTTAATTTGTGTCAGTGCTTTATGAAAGACTTATGGATTATCTTAAAGTGTTTTTAAAAATCAAAATGGACCATCATTACAGTTTTCACAAGTATCTTCTTCCACTGTGTTCGTACATTGCCTGTGTGCCAGATCATTGCATGTACATCATTACCTGGAGAACTATGACCAGCTGTAAAAACAAAGATTATTTGTGTTTCATTGTTGCTCTGTGGTGTCACCCAGGTCACACTTTTTTGAGGCTGTGCAAATGCTTCAA
Source organism: Poliocrania exsul (assembly GCA_035041345.1). Classification (NCBI taxonomy): domain Eukaryota; kingdom Metazoa; phylum Chordata; class Aves; order Passeriformes; family Thamnophilidae; genus Poliocrania; species Poliocrania exsul. The sequence continues at coordinate 2,993,153 of JAWWLZ010000022.1, forward strand.
CTTGAAGTCCATTACAATTCAATGTGGAAGAATGAAAATCATATCCAAAGTGTACAGTTCCCATCAAGAACTTCATGGAGCCATAGGGTAGGATGGTTTAGAAACTCAGAGGATGTTCAAACATGGAGCCCAGTTAGAGAATACATTATAGGTTATCTTTGCAACTCTCTAACCAATACAAAGCACAGTGTGTAATTGCAGTGTAACAGTGTAAAACATGAAACAAATTTGAAACACATTTCAACATCTTTGGTGCTACCATAATTGCTTTTACTGTAATCTTAAAAAAAGAGAAAGGGACCTGGTATATTGGTTTGTATATATAGAAAGTAATATATATATATTACTTTCAAAAGCTGGTTTATATTCTGTCAAGTTTGTTCACTTAACCCTAAAGCAGAGATTTACACTTTCCAGTCAATACCTACAGTGCTATTCATGCATCAATTGACACAAATGTGCACCACCACTGCTAGTATAGATCAGCTCCTTCTGCACCACCCTAGAAGAATTAGCTAATTATACTAATACAGCCATAAAATGTTTTTAGCATTTTCACCCTCATTCATGTCTATATTCCCTACTAAAACAGTGGCTCTTGTTAAATACAGAAATTCTGCAATTTAGTAGATCTGTGACTACTGTGAGGGATAGAGAAGAGGTTTGCATAAAATTAAGAACATTTACATGTAGTGAATTTTAAGTCCAAAACCAAATTAGAAAAATTCTTAACCCATCAACTATTAATGAAAATTAGAAAAAAGTCTGTAAATAAAGTTCTTAAATATAACTGTTGCAATTTAGCAAAAGTAGGACTAATCTAAGTTGCAAAACCTTTTCATTATTTTTATCAGCAAAGCAGAGGGCTTAAACAGTCACACAACACTTACAAATATCATATGCTCTTTGGTTATTGTATTAACTGAACTTTGCTAAAAGCTGCTGTAATTTATTTCTTTGCTCCTTCAGGAAATCACATGTTGGGTAACTGCCCTGCATACTGAGTTTCAGGATAAACCCTTTATGAGGTATTTAGGTGTAATCTCTCTCCAGTGATAACAGTACTTAACACACAGTAATTTCTCTGAAAGGGTGGCACTATTGATAATGTGAGTGTTGGCTATTCCTTACCTTAGAAAAGGTCATTTTGCCTTGACTTTTCACCACCATCAGCCATTTCCACAAGATACGAGATACAAATTATACCAAGTGAAGCAGAACAAAGACTCAGTCCTCAGGCTGTGAGGAGAGAAAAGCCTTTACTCTACAGCTTGGAGTTACTCACAGGTGCCTGCAGTGTGAGTCTGTATTTCCTGCTCTTCAGACACAACTGAGTGTACCCATTTACTGCTTGCTGAGTTTGTTGCCTCATATCACATAAGCTGCATCCATGATCATTCCTCATCTTGCTTACTCTGTACTTGGTGCCATGACCTTGGGCCAACTACCCTTTCTAGCTCTGGAGGAAAATATTACAACTTCCATCTACATGCTGTCATTCTCTTCCTGAAAACTTATCTCCACTGCTGCCTGCTTCACTTCAGAGAGCATTAATAGGTTATCTTGAACAAGTCCAAGGTAATGGCCTGCTGGGAAGGATCTGTAAGTGCCAGCATGTGTCAGTGTGCCCAGAGCCACCCTGACCTGCCCAGGCCACGTTTTATTGCTGCTGGAATCAGTCTGTAGGAGCAGCAGCAGAACTGTGTGTCCCTCATATCTCCTTTCAGGCCATAATCATATGGCCATAAGAAAATGGTGCACTTTTGCCCTTTGTGCCCCACTGATTTTGCAACCATTCTGCACCTGGGACTGAGCTGTGCTGGCAAAGGAGGGGCAGGGGGGCAGAGCCAACAGGGGCAGCTGGGGGTGTGAGACCAGAGGCTGAACCATCTCCTGAGTGCAGCTTAAAACACAAAACCCACCTTAAAATACAGGCCTCTCTGTAGCTGCATGGGCAGTGACCAGAAGAGGAAAAATGGATTTCACCAATGCTCCCAGCTGCTTTATCAGCCTTTTCTGTGATAAGAGACATGGGAAGTTCTCTGTAGGTCTCTGAAATGATTAGGGGCACCTGCCCTAGAGAGGGCGTTTCAAGCCCCGTGTGGACCTGAGTGAAGCTGCAGGACTTGGGGGCAGAGGGAAAAGTTCAGCTGTTGCCTTGAGCTCTGAACTTCCTCTCTTGGCTCAGAAGGAGCTTGTTTTCCTTCAGCCTCCCGTGGCAGTACAGTGCAGGCATCTAACTCTGCATTTGGGAGACTTCTCTGGGAATTTGAAAAGTTCAGTGATGTGACCATTTAACTTGCAGACTTGTAATTATGTTCTCAGAACTGACAAGGAAAAGCTAGGAAAAAACCCCCATCCTTAAATACTGAATTCCTAATGTTCTAGGTAACTATTATTATTTATTATTTTATGCTATTTGCTCTAGAAAAATAAACTCCACAATGATACATTTTATAAGAGATGAAACAGTTTGTGGAAAGGATTATATAGCTTTATATACAGCATATACCTAAAAATGCCCTTTTTTAATTCCTCCAAAAGGCACTCAAGTCTTTCTGCTCTGATTCAGATGAAGATAAAACCTTAGTGCTCAGCACCTCAGATAAAACTTAGCAAGACATAAACAGTATTTTCAAAGCTTCACAATTAAATAGTTTATGGTTTTATTAAAGGAAGTGTTTCCATCCCAAAACTCTATTCCGTAGGAAACGTCATATTCTGCAGATAAAATAACAGTCTTAGCATTCTGCTTGTAGTCATGAGACAGAAAGCTAATCTTTGATTCATTTAGTGTCAAGAGCAGCACCATGGAGACATTTGTAGCAACACAAGCCATAGCTTTCAGTTCCTCATGTGCTTATGCAGTTTAATGGGGATGTTATTTCAGAAAGCAAAATAATTTTGTACAACAGTGATTTCTTATTTTTGAGATGAGACAAATATATTTGGTTATTGTAGCCATCAAGCAAAAAATCACTTGTGCTTCACTGAACAGAAGGACTGTTATGTGAAGCAGCAAGCTAGTTTGAAACACAAAGCTAGTTTTTATTTCCTCTTAGTATTAATACTGGACAACTAACAAAACATGAACACTTTTTCTTGGTATGTACCGATAAATATGACTGTTGGACAAGTGGGAAGCAACATGTGCTGTGAAGTGTAGCTTTGCATCTTGGAAAACAGACCCTTTTTTGCAGCTAATTCTGTTCACTCAGAAGACAAACATACAGTATGGTATTCACTGTACACAGGAGTTTTATATGCAGAACTAAATGAAGTGTAATACCTTCGAATTAACAAACAGGTTTAAAAAATGCCATAATGACATATTGAAGCAAAGCAGCACTGATTAAAGGTTCAACTGCAAATCAGTGTCTCAGCTGCTTCTTTTGTTGGTAGTGACTTGTCCTTATTTCTCCTACAATCCCATTTTTCCTATTATCTGTAACCCTTACAGGTATATAAAAAGAAAGCAGCTGGGAAGCTTGGAGACATCAGTCTCAAGATGACAGAGCAGGAGAAAGACTTTGCCGGGAAGATTGTGCGCTACGAGCAGGAAATGCGGCACCTCCGGCACCTGCTGCAGGACAAACAGGAGACCCTGGAGGAGATGCTGCAGGAGAAGAGGTGAGAGCAGCAGCAATCCAGGCAGGTCTGAGGCTGAAGGGCTGAGGGGAGGCACCTGCACACAGCCAGGGCCTCCTGTAGTGTGTTTGGGGTCACTCTTCCCACCTGCAGCTATACTGAAAATGCTGGAATTCTTGGCTCCGGGAAGGATCTCTTGAAGGAGGAATTTATTCTGGATGGCTACTGCTGTTTTAAGATTTCTTCTTAAGAAGAATATCAACCTGAGCCTAATCTTTCATTATTTGAGTGGGTTCTGTAAATCAAGATGTATGTTAGTTTTTTTAATACGAGCGTCTTGTGCTAAAGGCTGAGCACTTGCCCATCCACACTCCTGAGATTATCAGGAAATGAAAGGAATCTAATGAGTACACATAAGATTTGTATCCTTTTGAATCTCTCTTACTGCTCTATTAATAAGTGACTTAGATTGGCTCTGTGCAAAATAAAAAGAAAACACATTTTAACAGATTTATACAAGATTAGGACTGTCAGTGTTAAATATCCTTTAGAGTCCTTTAAAGGTATTTTTTTTCCTTCTGGTAGTGGAAAACTTTACAGGACATTCACCTTATCAGAATAAAGGAAAAACTGTTTGCAACTGAAGAAAAGTAATAAACAGTGATTTCTCAAGTCATCACTGCCACTGTAAAATAATAGACTTAAATAGATTTTATGAGACCATAGAAAACCAGGGCATGGTACCATCCACCTTACATCAGCACAGTTCCTCTGAATTACTTTATACAGTGCTATTAAACAGGTGTGAGTAGTAGAGTTGGACAGTGAATATTCCATTAAGATCTGAAATTTGCATGAAACCTCGGCTGAACTAAGCAGAAAACTTTTCTTATTCCTTTTGCTCTTGCATTTACTTTTGTTCTCATGACAAAAATCAGGAGTTACCCACTGCATCCAAGGGATGAGAATTTTTCTACTAGATTTTCAAAAAGAAACACATACAGATATAATTGTTACTTGGATAAATAAAGTACCATTTTGTTCTTCAGGCAGCTAATTGTGACATCTTGATTATTCTCAGAGCAGTCTTCAGCGTCATCATTATCACATGCCTTAAATAAGATACACTGCATGTCTGAGATATAAACAAAGTTGATGATGCAGTCCTAGGGTGAAAAAACAAGGTCATAAATGCTTCCAGTCTCATTTCACAGGACACTTACCTTTATGAGTCTTCTAGGTCAGAGTTTATTTTGTAGGTCTTCTGCAGACAAACAGTAGTTGCCACAGTTACAGCTGCTGTGCTCTGGGTGTGAAATGGAGGTTTGAAGGTGCCAGGGACTGTCTTGGGCTCGGGTGAAGAGCAGAAAGGCTTTGCAGCTGTTCACAGGCAGGGGAAGAGGAGCTGTCTTACCTGTGGGGTGACATGTAAAATTGTAACCATGATAAAAATTGTTGATCTGTGTGATAAAGAATATTTAAATAAACTCTCATAGGATAGATGAAGATTAATTCTTGAGATGGCAGCCCAAATACAAGACTAAGGCTGAATTAATTTAGTTCAGTAAATGCAGAAAGCTCTGTCTTGTGTAAAGAAGAATCTGCTTTCAGAACCTGCCTCTGTAACTTTTCCTTCCTCAAACATCAATCAGTACAGCACTGGCATTTTGGTTACTCTCAGCATGATACATTTTAGCTAGGTTGGAGTTGAATGGAACTTTTATTTTTACTTATTTAAGTAATAACAGCCTGTGTTAATAAGAAACAAACTTAATACTTTTTGCCTAAAGACATCTGGGAAGAGCACAGATATCTAAACTGAGCATGTATCTAGTTCTAAATGCTGAGTGGCAAAGACTTGTGTTTGAAGTGACAAATCAGCTCTAGGGGCAAGGAAACTTCAGTGTTCAAAATAAAATTACAGACCAGCAGCAGCTGCAGTGACCAAGGTGCTCTGGAATCTAGGCTCCTGAGGGAAGGAGGTTGGGACTAACAAGAATGAACACACCCCCTTCCCCGACCCATTCTGCTGGATGCACTTTTAGATTCCAGTGGGGTCAGAATTTTCAAACAAAAACCATTCATGGACAAAACCCCCTGTGTGTAACTACACCTGGGATGCAACTGCTGCTTCTCAGATGCTCCCCCGAAGACCAGCTGGCCTGGGAAGAGCACACGGTGCCACAGTGAGGAGCCTTCCCCGTGGCTCAGCGTGCTGTGTGTGCAGCTGCCCTGACAACAGTGGGCTGGGCCTGCTCCCTCCAAAGCAGCCACTGAGCACTCTCTGCCTCTCCAGCTCTGATCTGTTTAAAAATTAATCCTCCAAAACCAGTTCAGACAGACCACTGTCTCTAAAGACATCTGTTTCCTTGCTACTGAAGTAATTTTAACCATGTGAATGCTTTTAAAACTAGTATCTTTGGACTAATTTTTTTCTAAAATTAATGTAGTTGCTGTTGAACTGAATGTATGGACTGAAAATGAGCACCCTGTTTGTCAGCCATGCTGACAGCATTAAACTACAGTTCAGAACTCACTGGTCTTTAGTTCCATCATCTTAATTCAAATTTGCTTTGCCTCAGGCACATGGAAGCATTAACAATGCAACAACCCCAGAAATTACAGGATGAAATAAAGCCTGGGCAGTGTTCTGCACTGCAATAGTGATAAACCAGAGTAAGCTCCTGAGCATTAATTGTCAAACATAAGAGTGCTGTGCGTGCAGACTCTGGTCAGAGAGGAGGCAACAGAGAACAGGAGCTTCACTTACCAAGACATAGAAGTTCATTTAAAAGCAAGATCCTGAAAGTGTTCCATGGTCACAATACAGAGGGCCTGGGTCAACCAATGGGTGAAACTGAGGACTGCTTGTTGGGGGAGTAGTTTTACTCTTTGTTCCTCACATCTTGCCCACATGTGGTCTGAGGATAATGAAAATTGCCTTTGTAAAGGATTTGGAAGCATATTCTGAGCACTGGTAGTATTAAACATTCTTCTCCCATCTCAAGGAGAAATATACTTTGCAAGAACAAAGTCATCTACAGTTTTGGTGTTTCAAAAATGATGGGTTGCTTCTCAATAGCTTTTTAACAACTTGGCAGAAATGGAAAAGTCCAACTCATTAACTGGCCTCACATTCTTGGGTGGAGTCTTGGACTACTTTTAGGAACTGTACTGCTTTCCCCTGCTGCCTTTTGCTTTAATTCCATTCTCAGGGGTTACTGATCTCCCCCCCCCCCCCCAAAAGCAATATGTACAGGAATAGTCTAAAGCCCTTCTCTGCAAGGAGAGAGGCTGAGGGAGCTGGGGGTGTTTAGCCTGGAGAAGAGGAGGCTCAGGGATGACCTCAGCACTGTCTGGAACTGCCTGAAAGGAAGTTCTGGCCAGGTAGGGGTTGGTGTCTTCTCCCAGGCACTCAGCAATAGGACAAGGGGGCACGATGGGC